>WURS02444651.1:0-14653 GCA_011762765.2 Rhinocypha anisoptera
AAATCATCATCAGGGCAACTTAGTTTTTACATGGTCAGTGTGACCCGGTTTTCGTTCGTTGCATCTTGTAACGAACTAGAGAGCAATAGGAGTTCTTTCCAAAACAGTCGCAAAAATGATTTTAGGCATTAGCGGATGAAATATGGCGGCTGAAACCAAGCGACGTTGAATTTTTTCAAAAGTGCAATAAAATTCTCATATTTCATACGATTGAGCTTTACAAGGACTCAGGTGAAAGGTCTTGATTTCTACTTTCGATACCTTTCCGAAAAAATACATTGCACCCTATGGCAGATTCAATATGGTGGCCAAAACTATTTGACGTTGCCCTATAATTTAGATGTTTGACAATAATTCCCTCAGATTACATGTGATTGGTGTGTAAAAGGGTTTAAATGAAAGGTTTTGATTTTCATTTTCCATATTTGTTCTGAAAAGTGAATTTTTCTCTATGAGTGATTCAATATAGCGGCCGAATCCCACAATAATGATCATCGCTATCTATCAACCGTTTTTTATACTTCCGAATAGGAAAGCTGTAGATGCATAAAATCTGTTCAAATTATGCAGTCTGGAAATAATATTTATAATTAATAAATCACTTAAACTTAATTAAATTGTATTCTTAACGTTGTCTTCGGTTTTAACCCCTTATTTCGCCACAGTAAAAAGTCAGTCATGTAAAATTTTTAATTTTTCCGAAAGTTATTATTTCTCAAAACAAGTTAAGTCGAATAGATTTGAAAAATATTAGGTCAAAACTTTTTACGTGTACGTTTCATTTCATCGACTCAAAGTGAATGAACCGTAAATAATCAGTTAAAGGAATTCCATTCAGAGAGATTGAAATACAACTTGAGAATTCATTATCCATGCTATCCGACATTCTTGATGGAACGCATGCATAAATTTGTGATAAACTGTAAAACTTCTATGAAGTTATTTTTGCTGCAAATTCTGATGATATTACGCATCCTCACAATGCTAAAAACATTTCCCGGGATGTTACTTCATTCCCAATTTTTGCACCAATTATTTAATATTTTTCGCGTTTTATTCAATGCTGTAATATCCTATAATATAGACAGCCCACATTTCAAACAGTTCCATCGAGTCCTGGACGAGTTAGGAAATCCGAACGGCATGGAACAAAAAAAAGAGGTTCCTTGTTTCCCAGAGGCTACTAATTACAAGCCTTTCCTAGACAATAGACATGCTTCCATTCAAATTTTCGCGGAGGAAGTTATTCTCCTCGGAAAATAACCGACGAAGCCCTGCGGCGTTATCCCATACCATTATTATTGCGGCTATAACTCAATCTCGGTCACCCAAGGCCCCTCTCTTGGTTCTCGGTTGTGTAACGCGGTTTCCTCCTCACGATTTACCCTGCGAGTACGAAAATGATAGGAACAGGAATAGGAACGACCAACCGCGACAAGAAATACGCAGAAGACCGTTCAGCTAAGAGGAGCAGAATCACTCGCATGAACTCGGCACGGGCTGGATACAGGAGAGTTGAGTAAAATAGGAATTTCTCACTCGTCACTCCCTCGGTGGCTTTCAATGAGCTACCAAGTCTCTGCCGGGGTTATAATAACGGAATGAAGACGGGTTGATAGTAATTCGAAATGTTTTAAGGGGGAGATGGATTAAAGGAACCCTCAGAAAGAAACGACTGTCTTCACGACCGTGATCTCCGTGGCATAAAACGGGATCACCGAATCGAAAAAGCCTTATTCTCGAGCGCTTTGGTGGCTAAAAAGAATACAGAAACAACTAGGTGCCGGTAAAATATGTTGTTCATGTAGGCAGTCGGAAAATTATTTGGAAAAATGTATGCTAAATATTAATTGAGAATCTTCAAAAGATGGATTAATCGACCATTAATGACGGCATGTAAGCGTTGAGATATCCTCATATAAAAGTACCGAATGTATTAGCCTAATGTTTTGTAAAATTCCCATTGAACGAACTGTTTTGTAAGATGAAAGATTCACAGTTTCCCCCCAACGCAAGATTCTACTGAGGTTTTCATAGGTTTTCCACGGGGTCATGTTCCGATGACTGACTTGGCCATTGAAATGTTGGCAGCAGAAAACCTGACTGAGTGTAAAATCCACGAAATCTCACTTTCTTGACAGAAATTTTGTCTTACTAATGTTTTTTTAAAATCATGTTGCATTCAATTTTTGCCCTTATGGACACTTAGAGGTTACCCTGTACAAGTACAGGTACAAGAAGATGACGCTGAATTTTGATGGAAAATATATAGCTTTCATTATTTTATTCACTGAATGATACATTAGATAAAGAGATATACTTGAATTCAACAATTTTGGAAAACTGCAACTGTATTAACGATAGTAATTTTATGATTTATCCTTCAACTTCTCTCAAAAACAGTCTCAAATTATTAAATAATAAAATTTGACACTGACACAAAAACTATTTAAATTTTATAGATATAGTTTCATAGTTGAAACATACTTTTAGATGCCATCCTTGTTTACCTCCCCCCCCCCCTCCCCGTCTGAAGAGCCTGACAGTACTGACCAGATTTGAATCCGCATTGGAAAAAAATTCAATCATACAACTACCACATGAAACATATTTTTGTAGGCTCTCCTGAGCTTCAACATCCTTTTATCCTTCTATTCCCTTGGATTATTTTCCTCCCGGTCTGATGAGCCTGACAGATGACCAAACTTGAAACTACACTAATTAAAACTTGGGAAAAAATTAATCTTGAGCCTTAAAGTACGTTCCCATGAGGTACGTTGCTATATTGAAAATAAACTATCATTACAAAGGTTTACAAATCAACTTATAAAGTTGTACTTCTTTCAGGGTTCTCCAAGTATTGAAGGCAAGTACCTGATTAGAGAAGGCTGGGAATGAGGGTTCAGATTGACGAATGGTTGGTTTAAAAGCTACACTTACGGAGGGCTCCGACAAGCAACAACACGGATATAAAGAAGGTTTTAGTATTTTACGGTCAAGTATTGACCATTTGAACGAAATGAGTAAGATACTTCAAATTCTGACCAAGTCACATGGAAGTTGATCCTGCCGGCAATTCGCGAAACCCTACAGAAGCGTTCGACTTACAACTTATATTATATACCCGCTTCAACTAAACTCTCTCGATCCCCACCACCTGTAGTCTTCGAAATTAATGAGTGGCTTATACATAGCTCATTCTAACTACTTCTACCCAGAAAGTTATGCCAATTTGAGCGTGTTATGGTCCAGCAGATTTAATGTAGTAATATTTCCTCTCGCGATAGTCAAATTTGTGAAAAATAACTCAAACTACTTATACGAAGACATTTAGAATAAAAAAGGCTTACTTCAATCAATACTAAAGAAATTTTAAATGCAAAAGTGATTATAATTAAAAAAGTTATAATTTCACAATATATGGTATTTAAAGAAAATTTTAAATCAAAAATTTTACTATACTTATCACGAAAACTCGTCCTTATAGCGAAAGAGGCATCTACATGGTCAGACATAACTTTTTACATTTCCTATGAAATAAATCGACACTTAAACCATTTTTTACCACAGGTTTTTCATTCCTTCAAGACCCGGGTTTCGATGACAAAGTGACACTTTTAAGGTATCTGGCGAAACAAGTGACGGTGACATTTTGTCAATGGAACATGAGTCGTGAACGAATAATAACCTGCGAAATATCCTAGTGGTACGATATATCATTTCCCAAAGAATATATTCCTTAAAAACGCCTGCAAAACACATTTACTTATAATTTGTTTCACTTTGAGGAGAAATTTATAGGCACGAATTTAAATGGCCTTTATCCTAGTATCTTGTTTTGGGAATAATTTCTACCAGCCAGAACAATATCCTAGTTACTTTTTCCCTGCAAAGATGTTTGAACTTTAATTATCCTTTACAACGTGCGCCAAAAAGTTCCATATAACTCATTTTTCATTATATAACGATTTATCCTACAATTTTCCTCTTTTTCAAAACCATATTGAATATTTCCTCCTCTGAATTTCCATTGTCCGCTTTCTTTTTACAGAAAAGAGATATGAAATTTCATCCTGTTATAGTATATCGGCTAGTGTAAATGAACGGCATTAAAAAAGCAAGAGAAAAGTCAGAAGCCATTGAAATATGAATCATTTGCACCATCATAGATTAAAAGAAGCAGATTTTTCGATACATTTATCCAACACATGATATTATGTTCAAAAGTGGCATCATGGTGAACAAAGTAGCACAGGATGTAATACGAGATGGGGATGCAATTTCATAATTTCGTAGTTTGGTGACGTTGTAGATTTGAAAAAAATATTGGCGTACAATTCAAAGTAGCGACGCATTTCATTATTATTATTTTTAAAAGTTGAACAAATATCGTATACTCTATGAATGCTTGTCCTTTCTGCATGCACATAGAAACACCGGAAAATATCGGATAACTGCACCCCGCGTGTTCATATTAGAACATTTATCATTTAATCTATGTTCCTGATTTTCATTTCCTTAAAAAAAAGTTCTTGAGCTATCTATGAACTGCTTGTCGCGGAAGCCTAAAGAGTAATTATTTGTTTATTTATCTGAACATATATATATTTTATTTAGATCTTCACCATCAGTTTTAGGGACGCACTTAAAAACGTACGTGATACTGTTTTTGAGGAAGACTGTATCAAAATAAGATAAGGTGCTGAGGTCACTGGGATGTAATATAAACAGTTCCCGTTCCAGGAATTATGTTCAGGTCGAATAATCTCTTGTCCATAAGTTGTCATCAGGTCTCTTTGATCTCATGACATTTACCTCAAAGAAGCCTCCTGCCGGGGTAGAAATTTCTGCCAATATATCCGCTGGCCAAAATTTCTATGCACATTATATTAATCATTCATTTGAAAAAAAATCGTAACTACTTTCATAAGGTAATTGAGGTAAGAGGTTATTGTAAATGGATACCCAGAATTACCATCTAACTTTCCATTCCGAATTTACCGATATTTTGTATGCGTTAATATTCATCAATTAAAGAAGAAAAATATTATTTTCAATCACGTGACGCTCGCCTAAATGAGTTTTAAACTAGATGATTCTGCAAAGGCATTCCAAGTGTTCTTACAGTTATCACCTGTCGAACGTTAAAACGCATTAGGCAAGGAGTTTTTAGAAATGCGGAGTAGGAACCCCCGAAGACAAATACGCGAAACCAACATCCGTAAGGAAGTGCCCGGCACTCGCTGAAGGGAATAGCACCTGCGATGAATACACAGGCGACTACGCGAAGGGAGAGGCGTATAACGCCACCCCGCCCTACAGGCGTGCATTTTCACCCCCTTAAGGAAGTATAAGGAAGGAGTGGAGCAACGAGATGACAAGCCGATGTCACGATCCGCCCGTCTGCTAATCCGTTTATGGAAAGCACTAATTCCTCCGCTGTGAATACTGACGAAGACATGAAACTAACAACACACCGGATAGGGGCTTCATTAAAGCAGAGGCGCACGCATAAAAATCGGCTCCACAATAACCCTTTAGGCCTTCCAAACGATTTCTTTTTTTGTCATACTAATAATTGGTCCTATAGATGGTACCTATCTATTTTCAGACTTCAGGGTATCCGTTAGGTAACACGCTGACCATTGATCGTTAACGATTAGTTGGCCACGTTGGCCTCATTCCCATGTCCGAAAAGAGAACCACTTTTCGATCTGGGTAATGTGGCCATGAGGGTACATATACAACGAATATTAAGAGTAGCCATGCCTCTGCAAGTCGAAGAGAGGATGAAACTGATAGAGATGGTCAGGCAAGGACAAGCAGAAGCGACTGGGACCCTCGGTTCACAGTGAACATCAATAGGAAACTTATAGGAAAAACTGAAATAAAAACGGAAAAAAAAGTGTCAACTAATTACCTCTCAAATAAAATGAGCGTAATTTATAGGCGAAGATTAGCATGGCAAATACGATTCCGCGGGGTAAGGTTCTGAATACAAAGGCAAACTTTGTACAGTGCAGCTTAAGTGATTGCGGTTACCCAAAGGCTTCACGCGGCACATTACAAACGATGAGATTGAAGGAATATTAATATCATAAAAATGGAAGAAGTGCGTTCAAATACAAAACTAAAGAATCTTCTTCATCCATAAGATTTCAGGAAAAAAAATTGTCATTTCCACTCGAGTTTCGAGAGGGAATACATCGAAGAAAAAGATACTAAAAGGCTCTTCGGTAAATTATCAAATATTTGATTGCGTATTTTTATTCACAAAGGTAGACATCGGACTAACAGATACTTTTAAATGACAATAAAACAGAAAGTTTAAGGAAAGATTCTTTTCAGTGATTCTATTATGAGCATAAAGAAATGAAGGAGGTTATTCTAGTCAAGGAATAATTTTTTTAAAACTCCTGCATTATCTTTTTTTTAATGCTGTAATTTGAGTTTTATCAGATAATTGAATATTATCCTTCTTCTAATGAAAATATACTTGAAATGCAATAGTTAATTTTTATAAGTCAGCGATTATCACCGCAGAAGTTAGAGCAATTTATTTACATTTTGTAGCACCATTCTCGGTAAAAGTAATAACCTACCTATTTAAATTTTCCAGCTAAGGAAATTTATAATCTTTTTGAAGATAATAAAAGGAGTTTTCTACGACTTTTACCATTATTTTTAAAGAATAAAAACAATGACTTGCAGTTTTCCTTGATCAAGCACAAATAACATGGAGGAAGCTTCGGAGAGAGGGTTTTTGTGCGGCCCGTATGAACAGGAGATTACGAGAAGGGGAACTATTATTCCCCATGCCCACCCTCCGCTTCGTTTGTTTTAATGTTCGCCTGTTTCATGTTCCCCCATGTCCTAAAGGCCGCGTGAATGCACTCCATCGAAGTAGTTATTCGCTAGTCTCAGTCTTCATTCTCTTATTCGAAAAAAGATTCATATTTTTTCCTTTGTCATGACGCACACAATCGAAATCAGTTTCTGAAAACTGTCTTTTTTTAAACTCCTATGTAACAACACGCTCGCTTTTGATAATAACACGCTCGCTTTTGGCCCACTGAATTCTTGCGCTGGTATGCAAGGATTGTGCGAAGAAGGAATGACTTCTAAAGCTAAATAAATTAAATTATTCCAGGAATAACGAAGACATAGTTGCTCCACTTGAGATTATTACATCGAGAATAAAAATAACGGAACATCGTTATCAAGTGTGTTTTTGTATAGTTACTATGAAACGAGTAAAAAATAATATTTACCAAGCCCATGCTGAAAAAACGATTAAAATGATTTTGGACTACTAAATAACATTTCTTAATGAAGGAAAAATTGCATAAAATTGGCATACAATATCCCATTTAAAAATTTAACTGAAATATTCATTATTACAGGGCTGATTACTGAAGAGGGTTGATAAATATTTTATTCGAATTATTTTCTGTGATGTAAGTTGCTTAATATGTAATACAGACGAGGTAAAACTTTCATTACTTGGACTTGAGTATTAATGCAGTGGCTGTCGCTGAAACTTGAAAGATGTTCTGTGGACGTGGATACCGTAAACAAGCGACAAGAAATACCCTCTAATGAAATCTACCTTTGACCATCATACAAGGCTTATGCGGAGCATTTTCTTCTAAATAGAACAGGTAGAACATGGTTAAAAAATTTTCAAGTTGGTAGATAACTTAAAAGGAAGGTGGGCCCGATCACTGCTCTTAGGGAAGTAAATATTGACCCCCACTGCTGCCATTGTGGGAGAATAATGTCGATTAATATTGTGAGCACCATTTGGAATAGTGAAAATTTCTTCGAGTGCCACCCACTCGCTGGTTAGAGACATAGTGCACAAGAGACGCGCGGTGTTACCGGGAGACTGCTCTAATTACTGAACAACTATGACGTTCGCATGCTGTTCAAAGCCTAATGTGAAGTGTACTTTCCATAATCCTGATTGTGCATTCTTCCCATACCATCTTTCTCGTATGTGAAGAAACAACTCAGTAGAAAGGATTATAAAGGAAGACAGTGGTAAGAGAACCGAACATGCTTCTAATTGAAACGTGTGCCGCTGATGCATTTCTAGAGTAAAATCAATAAAATTTGTACCGCATATACATTACACGTTGAGATTACACTACACAGCAATCTTATTTTCCATGGTTCACTCGATTAGATATATTATAATCACTATGACGACGAAAGGACATTAGTTTTTAAACCTTACGTTATTACCAGGAATTGACAAAAATTTATCTCATTTCATTGCCATCCATCATAGATTATGATGAAGGGTAATCTACCGATTGAGGTAGGTTTTTGATGAGAATTAGCTTAGGTTGGCTGCATAACATCTAACTATAATCCCTCTTCAAATCTGCACACTTCATAACCCCTATCATTCTGTCCAATATCCCTATTCTCTTCCTACCCCTACCCCGCTTCCCCAACATTATGCCCTCTATTACAACCTTTAGCAACCCATTGCCTCTGAGTACCCTTTCCATCCACCTTTCCTGTCTTTTTTGGATCTCTCGCAGCAAAAGCCTCTCCTCCGCTACCATTCACAAAACCCATCATTCCCATCATAGAAACACTTGTAGAAAACACTTTTAATCGTTTACCACATATACACAACATATTATTATTATTTTAAAAATAGTTCAAGCGAATGAAAATATTACGATCATAGGAATGGCGAAATGGCATTAGGCAATTTCATTTCTTCGAAATATTACCAGTAGTTGACAAAAACATATTTGATTTTATTAGCATCCATCTTGGACACAGATATCATTACAATCATGGATGATTCTCATGCACTCACGGAAAACATGGTTTCTTATATTTGGTCAAAGGATTTTCTGAAACTGTAGTACATACATGTTCACAGTGAACCGGTATAAATTCAAAAATACAGTCTGACTCGCGCTCATTTTAACAACATATTGCATAAGCATTTCCCGCATCTTGTTTTCACGATTCGACAATTTTCACCACCGAAGACGAGACTCGAACCAGTACTGCCGTGACACACAAGACGGAATCTTCGCAGCGAGCGTGGGAAAGTGACTTATATATCTCGGGGCGAGCGACTTGCTGCCCCCGGCGACAACGCTCGCATTATACGCAAAGCCCCAGAGAGACGCCAATCCCTCCTTCTACGTCCAGCAGTGCGGCGTGCACATCCTGCTGTCGAGGTCTCTTTTTGTTCGCCCTCCGAGCACCGAAGGTGGAGCGGGGTCGGATGCGTCGGGGAGTATTAAACGGCCTCATGTCACCTCGCATGAGACATGAGAGGGATTAGAAAACAGAGAGTACCTTCAATATCAAACAATTAGGAAAAATCGTAATCTTTCCATGTCTATTTAAGACAAAGACGATCATAAAACTTTTTTTTAGCCTTGTCTCAGACGTGGAGAGAAGAAATGACTTTCCATCGGTTGAAGATACGACTCGGAAAAAATCTACCCAACGTCGATATATATATATATTAAAAATCACTCATTTCTGGAAGACTGGCGAAAAAGAGGCAAAGGTAGATTAGGTGTAAACATGATGAATTTATTACTCCCCCACCCCCTACGCCCGTTGGTGAAAGTACCTCGGGGCTGAGAACGGCCACAACCGCATGAACGCGAATACCTACTTTTTACCAACCAAAGGTATGGAAAAACATATTGGGAATATGGTATATTGAAGATGAAGTGTATCTTGACGACATACAATCAGTACGTGTACCCCATTTAATTACTAACCTTATAATACACACTACAGCTTACATACCAATTTGGACGCTATTTCGTATCGGACAGTACAGGGAAATGGTTTTAGAAGCAGCAATGGCCATAATGTAACATTCGTAAAGTAATGACTTAGATGAATGACGAGGAGAATATGTAGAAAACGTATAGGACAGTACGATAAAAAGAAAGACGCAACAGAGGGCATAGAGAAAGTACATGGGGATAAAATAGGTCAATATATCACCAAGGAAGATTATGAGCAAGATTCAAAGGACTTGAACCCACGAATAGCAACAGGGCCTCTTGGAATCACTGGAGAAATGGTGCAATGAATTGGAAATGAGGAAAATGGATGTTTATGTATTATTATAAAAAGTGAAATGAATGACACAAGTCATAAACGTTATAAGAAGTTTTTTTAAAGTGGAAATTGCAAATTTTGTAACTTATTTCTTAGACACAAGTCATATTCGCAAAGACTTTGAAAATTGATTTATTATAGAAATGCCTAATAAAATAAACTAAGTTTATCATGAAGAACAAATAATTAAGTATACTACCAATAGTCTAAAATCCACACTAAAATAGGTGTAATAATACAACACAGAAGATAGAGCAACATTTAAGTGCAGATGTACTGTTATACAACTGAACGAATGAGATCCACTCAGAGGATTGACGACCAGGGAGAGAGAGATAGAAGTTAGATAAAAATTATATTTTTCTCAGTGCAGACACCCAGGAAAGGAAGACCATTTTGTCCGCAATCTGAACGTATTGAGTGAGATGAATTTGAATTTATCAATGCCGCATGTTGAAGTTGATGGGAAATGCGCGTGATTACTTTAAATAACTACTACGATCGTAATAGTAATACCATGTATGATGTCTTAAACGGATCTCGGACGAAGCTATAAAAAAATAATTTTCCTATCAGGTGATTGATTGATCGTCTCACTCTAGAACGTGCTTTGACGCCGCGTCGGAACCTTTAAAGTCTTATTTTCAATCAACTTGACTGGAACTGAATGTAGTCATGCTTTTTGGATCGATTGTCGGAGAAGTGTATACATTTTTACTGTCGTGAACTCACAGAAAAAGTAGTCGTGCTAGAAAGACGTAAGGAGTCTGGATCTGAATACGATTCCACGCAATCTATCAGTTTTAAAGTGACCAGTCAGTTAGATACACAACTATGATCAAATATTACATAATAAGTAAGTACTTCTCCGGGGAGATACGTGTGAAGAAGAATAAAACAAAATGATAAAAAAATATTTAGTTAAATGGAATAGGGATTTTTAAAAATTATTTTAAACGGCTAAACCTGAATATAAGTATAGTTTATCTATCATTAAATTTATATAAAAAATACAATTTGCAACTATTAGGCTCTATCTCATTCATATGAAAATTTATCAATTGGTCATTGAAAAATTGCCTGAGTTATAACGACCTCATATCGCAATACTATGTGTCTGAGCAGTTCCATTAAACTTACTACATATTAGAATATAATGTCGTATATATTCTAAATAATATTTGAAAATGTGCTAGATGTGCAGTGCAGTGTGATAAAATATGACTTTTAAACAAAAGTTTAGTGATAGCCGACGAACATCTGGTTTTACACTTGAAAAAAGACAGCTGTGCAGCGAGTAACCACTGCCACAGTGGGCGAGTCTGGGAGACAACTATTAGGCTTAACACACACATATTTTTTTCTTCCGATATTTACTAGTGTTTCTCAGCAGTATTATATCGATGAGAGAATGACGTGTTCCATTGTTCCATCCCAAAAAAACAAGCAACCCGTGCGCTTGACAAGGAGTCTACAAGGAATCTTCCTCTGTCAATTAGAGACGACGAATGTACAACCGCGAGGAAAACTTGCCCGCACTCCGCGCTCGTGTCCTGAATCGGGCATCAGCGACGCCTTCCCTCTCCCCCCCCCCACTCGCGAGAGCAGCCTTCTCTCCGAAGAGAAGATGCACGTCCGTATGATATCGAAATGAAGGCATAATTACGTCAGATGCTACATAATCCCTTGCCAAATTTTGATAAGAATCAGTTTAGTTAATCCATCCTTTAAGGCATTTCAGCCTTGAAAGCATCGAGCGATGAACATAATGGTAAAAATTCTCAATGAAAAATTGATTAAGTAAACAATGGTTTCCATTGGGAAAATTGTGAACGTTAATCTTCTTAAACCGATGGCACGACAGGAATACTTTTTAGGACTAAATCGAGTAAAAAACAAGTTATTATTATGTAAGTCTATTTAGTGACGAATGTAAATTTCAGTTACCAAATGTGTCACATAAAAATATGCATATTATATACAGTATAAGGTGGATTATACGAATTATAAACTTAGGATGCATCTAAATAACAGAAGGTTTTTCCAGAATTTTCGCGATCTTTCAATTTCATGCCACGCCGCCGCAATGACGCCTACTTAACAGTTAAAATAGATGATTTATAGAACATTGTTTTGTTTTGTGTCAACCCCTGTGGTGCCAGTCAATGAAATCGCGCTTCCCATTCGAAGATTTTTTTCCTATTTACAGGTAACCTCATCTACTATATCCACCCATATTATTGATGAATCTTCGGTTATAAATAAAAAAAACGTTTTAAATTAAATAACTGAGTATTTCTTAAACATATATTTTATGAGTCCTAGAGTAAATTCGTCTGTTTTTCGCAATACTTTCCACTTCAATAAGATCACAGTATATTATAGATGAATTACTACAACCTCAGTCATACGGTCTAGTAAGATCTAAACACCGGAAAAACTCGTATCTTAACTTCGGAATACACCCGGTCCCAAATATTCTGATTTAGCAGTCTCCTACTTACATATAATCTTCTTCTTGATACTTCCTGGGTCTACATATTACTCCTAAATGTGTTTCCCTGTGTTCCCCTGTGTTAATTCCGATCCTAATTCCTGTCGAATCCACTCTCGCAACTGCTGTTCCATAGCAGTTTATCACAAAAGAATTCAGAGCAGAAACTTCCGATGCTACCAAGTGAAGTTCAGTCCGGGAACGAGAGGAGAGCATCAGCAATACATGTGTCAGATAAAAAACCTAATTCGTACAATCTGCAGGTAGCGTGCTAGTGTGTACGATTTGAAACCCCATTCACCTTGAAATTCTTTTCGGCAAAGGAATAGTTTTCTGCGTAGCGTACGCTCCCAACTTATGTAAGTAGTGTTATAGGGTAGACAGCCGTTCAAATATATTTAATAACACTGCTTTACCCTTGAGATTAATTCGAGCTACGATCTTTGAGGCACCACAACTTCCTGAGCTTTCCACAGTCGGTGCATGGGAAGAAACCAGATATCAGAGAGTAAGGATGCCGAACAGATAGATATAAAATGTCATTTTTTCCTCGCACAATTAGAGATCACAACAAATATAATCACATGCCCGGATTTAGCAATCAGGGTAGTTAGTGTATATATATATGCATATTTTCTTGCTTTTATTTAAAATGTAGTTCCTCGTCTTGACCTTGCACTTAGTAAGGACATTTTTTAGTTGTTATGCATGCTTGTAGTGAGCGGTCTGACATTGTCCAGCATGTTTTGTAGTTCTCGTATTAGTGTTTTGCATGATAGTTTCTTCTTTTTGTGCGTAATACATGACTTGTATCATGTGCATTGAGAGTCCATATGAATGTGTGGTGGTGGCTCACCCCCTGTCACACGCCCTTGTGGCGGCTTGCAGGGTATTATGTAGATGTAGATGTACGCATTCATTTTTTTCTTCCTAAGCATTTTCCCGTTATTCGGGGGTCATTTTGTCAATTCACTTTGGCAAATGTTCTTACCGAGTCCAAACATTCAAGAAAATTAGTTTTAGGCAAACACAGCACCCATGCCCTGGGCCGTATTGGAGCCCGTGATCTTGGGGTCAACCCATGAACTCGATATCTTCATTTACCTAGGTATTTTGGATTATTATCAATGTGAAAGCTCGTATTTCACTATTGTGATGACCCCTCCCACAGTCTCGTTGTGATGACATCCTTATGAGCTTTCGCGGCACGCCACGCACTTTGTCATCACATTCCCTTTTTTATGGAAGAAAGGATAAAATTCTTCACACGATATTAAGACTTAGACATAAGAGCCGGCCAGCTGGTGGCTAGACTGTTGTATATGATGTTCTCCTGGCTACACAAAATTCGAGGATTCGAGGCCCAATCTTGGATGCACTTCAATATAAATGTTAAAATTTCGAATATATGATAGGACCCAACTGTCATAATTTCGCCAAAGGAAAATAAAACTATTGTTGTTTTAATTCAGCTTTCGATTTGAATTCCATAACAGGGACGATATTAGAATAGAATATATAATCCTGACGTTACAAGATACATAAAATATTAGTAAAAGCGATGGTTTTAAAGAAAATATGGTTTTAGGGAGTAGAACCGTAAGAACAACACCCTAAATTTTGTTGTATGGGTGAGGATAGAAGTCGATAAACCTATATATCAAGCCTGACGGTGTGTGAGAATTCACACACTTGGGTATTTAGTGGGTCCAAATCCTTCCCCTGTGCCACCTGCGGTTTCCCAGGAAACTCTGGTACATCCCAGAATAACACTCAGCTCGGCTTTACCTGGAGGTGCACTCTGACATCACTGGGACTTCAACCCGGGACTCCTGCCGTCCATTGGCCGAGAGCTCCACTCACTAGTCTTCCGGTGCCTTTTGGAGCGACCCAGTCGAGAGAAACTCTAGGGAAAAAAAACTGCTGATGACATGACGACAAATATGCTTCCCGGAAATGTTAATTGGAATTGCTAACCACTACAAAGATCGAATTTTCAGGCGTGATGTGGTGGAATCCGTTATTTTATAATGGATGCGT
>WURS02444662.1:0-14652 GCA_011762765.2 Rhinocypha anisoptera
GACTAGGTGATTTTTTCAATCTCCACCTAGGGCATGGGTGTGTGTGTTTCGTCATTGTTATTAAGAAAATGTTATAGTTCCCACAGAAATTGGCCTATTAGTGCTGTTTATGGGCGATTGAAAATAAATAAATAAAATTAAAAATAAATATTCCCTACAAAATGTGTTAAATTCCTTTCGAAAACCTCTAAGTTCGGGTCCTAAACCTGGATATGCCTCTTGGCACCTCCAGCCAGATTAAGAATTTAATCAATTTTCTGGAGACCAGATCTTCCTGGGAAATAACAGGCTTCTAAGGGAATTTACCCCCTAACCTGATGTGTGATTTTTCGTACGCTGTTAGGCAGTCGACCGGGTTAGCCTGGGGGTAGCGCGCTCGACGGTTAACCCAAAGGTCGAGTCCCGCCCTGGGCATTGGTGTTGTGTTTGTCCAGTAAGGTTTTTTATATCATTGGAAGAGGTGCGAAATGGCCATAGCCGACGAAGCACACGACGAAAAAACAACTACTACTGCTGTTAGGTTTTGCGAAAGGTAAAACTCTCCACCCACACCGCACAAGCCATCCTTATAGGGTTGAATACTGTGGTGGCGGAAATTGTATCCCACTGCTATTCCTTGCGAAATAACTCCTGTATAAAAAGTTAAATGCTTTCCCGGAAAATACAATATCAATGATTTTTCACTTTATGGATATGGCGTTTTTTCGAGGTCAAGATATCTTCATCCTTCCATTTCAATAATACTCCACGGGAAAAAAATGAGATTATGAATCGAGGTAAGCTGAAAAATACCCTTGTCGTTGGAAAAAAAATGCCAATAAGAAGCTACCAGACGAAAAAATAAATTACTTGGCATGCGAAGTATATTTCAGAAGGTGTAAACGTTACATGGTCATGCCTATCATCTAGTAGAAATATCATTATGGCTTCAGCGAGAAACGCGTACAAAATAAATCCTTGATATAGCGATTTTTAAAATGTGATTTGTCGACGGCTACGGCTATTTAACACCTCCTTAAATTAAAAAATAAATCCTTAACTGAACCGACGCAACACCCATGCCCGAGGCGTGACTCGAAACCAGGACCTTTGGGTCTGTCTGCGATCGTGCCTCCCAAAAATCGGACAAGGTTGGAACGAAAGTGTTCATGAACTTTTTCATGTTCTTTATATTTCGAGGGTGATGAAAACGAATCAAATTTTTATACATTCTATCTATACCTATTGTATACGAATAGTAGGAAACTTGAAATCCATGGGCAATGTAAATGACAACAGTGATATTTAGTCCGTAGGAACTCCTGTTGCCATTTTCATATTCGGTTTCCTTTACTCTTGGAATATTTGCTTCCTTCAATAAATACTATTGATAATTTATAGATTGAATTTTCTTTCCTGGATGTCGTTTTATCGTAAAAATATTCATAAAAGTTTTATGTCTGTATAAATACTCGTATAATGACAATAGCCACAAATGAAGTTAAACATATGAATCATAAATCATACATATAGACGCGATGGACTTCGTGTATTTGGAAACCGATGCATGTATGTGAAATTAATTTCATTGATAAATTTTGTTTATGCAGTTGCATTAAACAATACAATACAACAGACAAATTATTCAATTTATAAAAACAGTTTTTTTACGATGATAACATAGGCATCTTCTGAACATTCGATGTGATGTTCCAATTTTTGCGTATCTTTCTTTTTTTAAAACTCTTTTTGAGTACGTAAATTATCACTTTCGCCAAAAGGTTTACGTTTATATAAGTTAACACTTTCAGATGATCAATACATATTTTGACTCAGGATTTATTAATTAGATCATGAGTACGAGTAAATTATTGTAATGTTAACGCAGGAATCGCATATGAATTGAGTGGACGCATGGCAGTCATTACAGTTTAGGACCGATAAATACCGTGTGTAGATGCAACTCCAATCAGAAAATTTTTAGTGTCGTTATCCTCAAGTTAAAGTAGAGACAACTCACCAGGATGGGAATTGATTTAGGTAATTATTTCGAATTAAGTTAACACCTAAACAAAAATTACTTTGAAAATTCTTCACGAGTGCTCATCATCCCTGGTGAATCTTTTCGAGCTATTGGCCCAGGAAAGATGTGAATGAAGGAGTATAAAGAAGCAGTATGAAGAAGGTCCCACTTCCGAAGTGGAAGTCAATCGAACATTTTAGTTAGTCAATAAGGAGAGGGGCTCTTAAACGTGAATGCATAAAAGGAGGGCTTAAAAGGAGGGGGATATCTCTCCAATTACGTCGGCGAAGTTGCGAAACGTGCTCCCGTGATCCTTTGCCACAACTCTCTAACGCTCCGCCGTCAATTCGGCGGCGTCAACGGCGCTACTTTTATTTTGTAAAGGTCAGCGCATAATTCTCGACGCCCAATATCCGCCGATCTTTTAGACCGATTTCTGGTTCTTAGTCGTCCATGGATCTATTAATTTGATCTTGTCAGGTTCCTCACAATCAGGTTGGGCAAACAGGGGGGAGAATGGGGAAGGGGGGAGTGACGAGCGGGTGGCTCCGTGTGTTTTAATTAAGTTTCACGTAGTTTTCTGTCATGGGGAAAATTAAAAGAGGGTAGTATATGTCAGAACGCTAATTAGTTATGATTTGTGGATTCAATGCCAAAATATGAACACAGTTGTAATGACACGTTTGTGATATTAAATTTTGAACCACTCGGTTCTATTTTTTCTGTTATTTTGTTTTTAAAATCATCATACGTCTTATAATCACTTCAAACAAGTGAATTCTTTCGCAAAGTGTGACCCGGATCATTTTACTATTAACTATTTTATGAAAACTCTTTAGGCTTCCGCGACATCTCTCTAATAATAATACTGAGTAAACTGGTGGAAATCGTAAAACATCCAAACAACTTTAATCCTGAGTACGGATACATGCCATCTTCGACGTGGAAAAGATCATTTCGATCTTGCCACGGAATATCCTTTATTGACGCTCGAGGAAAGCCTTTTGCTACCGCTCCGTCCAATCAGAGCACTCCTTAAAAACAACATTGACCCGACAAAAAATAACCCGAAAACAGAATGCAAAATTCATTTTACGAATAGTTACGCAGCATCTATGATATTGTTAGGGCCTAACAAAAAAAGGCTTAAACATTATTCCTCACGCCTTTTCGACACAGCTTATCATTTTAGACCTGTAACGATTGAGGATCGCATTAAAGGTAACAGTAAGTCTGTTATTGAATCTTCTCCGCTCAAAAAATAACGTTCATAAGTTCACTTGATTCGGCCCTTAGGAAAAAACTTGTATCCCTCATTAAAGATTATAATATGTCTTTCACCTTTTCATATTTATACTCCGTACTTAATTATGTGACTAGGAGGACATAAGTTGGAGCGGGGAGGAAACTCTACTCACATATGTAGGTAGTACCCTGGAGGAAAACGGATATTGCCTTAAGGGTATTATACAAGAAGAATTGTGATAGATAAACATTTTTTTGGGAACACGAAGAAATTGGTAAAAGGAACCTTAAAGACGAAAAAATAGGTAAAAATACCCATATGACAGTAAAATTAAACGGAAATTTGGTCAAGGAATAAAGATGAACGTAGATTGGAGGATTTGGAGATCTAAGCGTGACGGAGGTCGGAGAAACTAAAGTTTTCGGCGAAGTAAACAAACGAAGAATTGCTGGGAATGGTCGGGAAAGAGAAATGGTTGTTGAAGATATGGGAAGAAGACCGGAAAGGTGGATGTAAGTGATACTCATGTGTGATTGTGAGTCCAACCGCTTAGAAGTTGTCCTTCTCGGTGAACGGAGGGTGGAGCTATGACTACCTACCCCCCCTTACCGGCGTTACCTCCCCTTCTTTAATCTCTCACTCACACACACTGGAGGAGAGGCAAACAGTGTTGCCAGTTTTCCTCACACCGGTCGAGGGATATTAATATAACATATTAATATTAATAAACTTCTTTATTGGCATGTTTTTCATGGGAATTTACAAATAACTCTTTATGTTAAAAAAACAAACATAGGCGCGCAAATCCGAGAGAGAGAACCGAAACGACAAGAGCTGGCAAAATACGATTTTCACGTGACGATGGTAGGGGAGGCACGATAGGGGAAGGAAGGAGCCCGGGGTGGGGGAAATTGAGTTCAGAGAGGGGATGCGCAGAAGTTTTCGCGCAGGACCATTTTATCGCGGCCTGACTCTATGTTGAGGATTGTAACGGAGGATGAAATGATAAGGTTAATGAGTTAGAGGTAGGTACCTAAGGATGGAGACTTCAGATATAATGATGGCAGGTATTTTATTTAGTGATGATAGCTGGGGTTGATAACAATTTTTGGAAGCTAATCATTATTATTTCAAACTTAAAAAAACTAGAATATCAAACTTAGAAAATCAAACGTTATTCGGTGGATAACCGATCACTAACATCGTATTCCGGAAGACATTAAGAAAATAAACTCTTGGTATGGTGTTTACAATAGTTGATCTATCCTTGTAGAATTCATATTACTAATTATCAATAAGATAATCACAATTAATCCAGATTTAAATTGTTGAAATATATAGTTTTGAATACCAACGTTATTTGAACAAATTGAATAAGTATTCTCGGATAGTGTGTCTTCACTCACCGGTAATTTTCCTTTTGCTAACTTCCCTGTTGAAAAATAATTTCTCTTCAGAAATTAATAAATGTAAAATGTGTCTTTATTCAGGCGATTCATCTGTTCCCTATGCTAATAGTGTTAATTACTGACGGCTATATGATCTTCAAAAAAATTATTTGCTTTTTCATTATATGCAATATATATCCTCCGGTCCTTTTATTTGCATATAAGACTATTATTTTATTGATTGGGGAAAAAGTCTTTTGTATTCATGTTTCAAAACCTTATCAAATGAGTCATTATACCCTTGCCGTGAAACCAGGATATCCGAAATGCATAACTCTATAAAGTCAATGCATCCCATACCTGAAATTAAAGAGTTAGTAAATTCCTACATTACAAAATTGTGTCATCTTCTCATTCCCGAAGATGATTGTTAATACAACGATAATTACAATTTGAACTTTTTAACTATGGTTTCTAGATATGGGTTGATAGTATTCCGATAATGGATAAAAAATATTGTAGAAATTATTAAACTAATAAGCTTCTTAATAATTTAAAACCTTTGTAACGTGTAAAAAAATTGATTTTATATTTTCAAAGCCTTGAAGGAATCCATAAAAGTAATATTTTTCAACAAGCTTATCTAATATAATCGTGAAATCGTTGTATAATACAAAATTGTTATTTTATAATCTCTGTTTGTAATAATATTTTTCAAGAATTAACCCTAAATTGAGAATAATACATTTTCTGGCATCAAGTAAGGGTCCTTTGGAACTACCCAGTGTGTCCTTTGGAATAATCTAAGATACAAAATGGCCAAAAAAATTATCAAATAATGCTTATATTGACGCAGGCACTTGAGTACTTACGAGATATTAACTCCAGTAATTTGGTTTTGTGCGACATTATCGAATGCAAACCAGTCGTGTTAACTTTATATGTGGTAATTTTCATTAGCATTCCTAGGCGAAACCACTCAGGAGGAGGGAACTCAACCGTAACCATGTCACAAAACTATATACATAAATGTCAGTGCGCATTGAGCCCAGTTTTTTTTATCGCGTGTTCCAGTTTCCATGGTATTAAAAGCCGAGGAATCTAAACCACATTACTCGTAAATCAAATTTACGTCTTTAATTTTAATTTTTTTAAATAATTAATAAGTCTGTCCTGTAGGTGGTATCCTATTTACAAGGAGGCTTGCTCGTGGAAAAGGATATTATTACTATTGAGGCAGAATTGTGAAATTAGAGAGCAGGACCCAAAGGAGCGATGTGACGCCGGTTTTAGAACTGGAACTAATCGAATTCTTTTTTTTTTCTCCTGGTAATAATTTCATTCGATTTCATTTGTGCTCTTGGTACTTCGAATTTTTCTTCGTGGATGCTGAATCTTTACTGCTTGACTACTCTTTCGACTATTTGCGTAATAGTTTTTTTTTAGCGCACTCGGCGATATCGAGAGAGAAAGATTTCACTACGCTCCGTCACACGGCATTGTCAAGAGCTGCTTTCGTGATGGAAAGTCATTTTCCTACACCTCTTTTGTGTCTTAACTTTCTCTCTTTCACCTTTAAAAGGCGGATTTTCGGTTCTCATCTTAGTCTCTATTTTTATAATAAGAAGCCGACCAATTCAGTTATGATTGGGCAAAGTTCAGATTTGGGATATACACCCAGACGCTTTCTTTAATTAAATGGCTTCCGGCCTTCGTGTGACAGAGATTTAAAGCAGGATAAAATATGAGTGCACAGCTTTCGGCCTCCTCTTGATCAATACGTAACTGGACTATTGAATGAATTGCAATGGCCATGACCTCAGAGACTTACGTATCACAACCATACACCTCCGTTTCAACCCATTCTTCCCTCCTATGATCTTAAAAGAGTCTGTACCACTTAGTAAACCCGAAATTTTCCCTAAGGACAACAAATGCTTTGAATGTCTACCGAATGCGTAGTGACGGTGAAAAAAAATAAAAATCACTTAACTCCGTCCATGCCTTCATCTACAGTCACATCTTCGAAATGGGGGTGACGGCACACTAAGCACACGCAATTCTTTTAAGCAGACTTGCATTAATCTTTCGCAATAAACAAGCGCTTTTTTACGTAGAACGTGAAAGCATTAATTTGTGAAGGATAAATGCTAATAATTATTGCATGATGTAGCACGCATGCAAGAGACTGCGAACGAAGCTACCTTTCGTCCTCTAATCGCTAATGGGACCATATATATATATTCCGTTTTCTGATCCTACAAGGAAAAAATTACATAAAAAATAATTAATCAATCGGTTCTTTTGTCTTCCTGATTTGTTTACTGTGATCTTATCTACAGTAGTATCTACTAATCGGAGTTTGAAGACTGTCTATAACATTTTCGCTGAAGTGAGATTATCCTCAAGTTTAAGGGTGTTAGTTTCAAGTCTCCAAAGGTGTTGTTTCAAATCTCATCAGAACTATTAGGCTCTTCAGACCGGGAGGAAGGGTTAAAAAAAGGATGGGAATGGAAAGAAGGACGTTTAGGCTCATAACAACCTCTAAAAATATGCTTCAACTAGTGAAACTAGGAGTCTTTCAGATTTAAATAGAAAATTTGCTCTGTATTTCAACCTACGATAAACGATTGACTTCCTACCTGATTCTTTCAAGAACATCGTTTTCGACTCCGACGATATCTTTAAAACGACGGGGACCTTTAAAAACGACGTTAAATTTTTCAAAACTTTTTTATTTGTAATCAAAGGTGGGCTGGCGACCCGCGACGGGGATAAAAGTGGGAGCTGGAAAGCAGGGAGCAGTGCTGCCCTCGGTGGGTGGAATAAGAGTCGAAAATCAAGTGGAGAGGAAGAGGGAAGTGGAAAAGTGGTTGGCAAGATAAATTTTAACACAAGTGCAGACGGGTGTACCAAGGGGTGTTTCTGGGGTAGTTTCCTGTCCGTGGATTTGGGTCGTCGTCACAATAGCATTAATGTAAGTACTACTATGTAAGTTTCCGACGAAAGGAAGAGATGTGTTTACTCAATGATCATAACTTTTGTAATAATTGGGATTATAATGGCTTAGGATTCACTCCCTCCACCCCTTTGATTATTCTCCGAGCGTTGGTTAACTCAAATGTGTCAGTTTAAGACTCGTGGCTCACGCCGTTAAAAAAAAATGTTTCCTCAGATATGTTAATGTGGATATGTGCCAGTCTGTTGCTTCCAGCTTTCACATTTCCAGATTGACATTTCGGCGCACGGTATTAGTCGGGGGAGAGAGAGAGAGGGGGGGGAGATACACGGAGTGTATGCATCTTCTTATTTTATTTACATCTATCGGAAGATTGCAGTAATAAATGCCGAAGGTAACGAACTGAGAACCGTGCTCTTATGTCAATAGAAACAGCTATAAGCCATTTGTGAGCTTATTTACTCGACTCGGGATTGCTGAAAAGGATAATTGGCTTCTCGATGGTGAATTACCAAGTGAAGAAGTAGTTCTAAGAGACTTGAAATTGGATAATTTGAGTATCAATTAGTCAATGCGTATTGAAGAATCTGTTATTTTTTATTTAATCAAAGAGTACGGCGTTTTCTCTCGGGCTTTGAGCGTTTCTCTGGGATGTCAGCGCGCCTACGTACTCAACACATGGACTGACCAAGAATAATATGAAGGTCCCAATGCATTTATTGACTCTATTATAGCAAGAGAACTTTATTACTGCTTGAACATGTTTTTCTCTCCATTTTAGATGAGAACAGGAAAAATTACTCTGTATTATGAGTTTAATATTTTTTTATATAGTCCAAAAGTTAGATAATTTTATTATCCGAGAACAAGGTACTCATATTACCAGAGTTGTTGATCATGGGCCTTGAAGGATAGATAAACTGTAATGAGATTGGCTGTAATGATTTTGCAAATTTTCATTTACCACTTTTGAGTTAACATTTGCGGTGCCTTCATCGTAATCGCGCACCAAGCATTATTGTAAATGATATCCTAAAATCGTAGTAAAATGACGGAACAGATTTATCATTTTCCTTCGAACGATAGCTTCAACAATCACGTTTGTTTGTTTTTTCCTTTCTCGAGGTTCAGTCATTCTCAATGAAGAAACGCAGTAAAGTATAAATTCTCAGAATATAACTTTCTCCTGTGGAGACTCCTAAACGTTTATGCAATAAAATTTCAAAATTTATTGTGGTTGCATTCTCGTTACTTGCTTCAAGCTATTTGGTTTCCTCTAAACACCGTTGGCGTGGAGAATCACTACCTAAGATGTAAATTGGTAAAACGGTAAATTTCACTTTCATGTCCAGGTATGTTTCATTCTCTAAGTTGTAGTAATGTGGGATGTTGGCCTACTGTAGGGGCCTTCTTTTTTTGGTCGGATCATTTTACCGTTGTCAGTCGTAATTCCGTAATATTAAGATATTTTTGTAACATTAAGAATTTTTGCATCAGTAACATATTTTTGCAAACATTTTTTGCATCAGGAATTTTAAATTTAGTAGTTAATATAGGCAGTTAGTTATTGTTCTCTTTTTCTGTAGGATTTCGGATTAAAAAGGCCAACATTTCTCTTTGCAAGGTTACAAAGTGCTTATAATACTTCTGTTAATAGTATACCGCGGATTAACGTAAGTTTCTCATTATAAATTGTTTCACTTCCATCTTCATTATCTATTCTTCTTTAGTAATGATTAATGAGAATGTTTACAATGTGAATCTATGACTTCGTCTTTAATTATATCTTTACTACATTAATTATTTTTTCAGTTACTTTACATGTGGATATAACCTAAAATACACATAATTCATTAAGATGATAGCGTGGAAATATGATGACGAAAGTAGTTTACGTCGATTCATGTTTGGTAAACCATTTAACATCACCATTAAAAATTTCAGGGCGTCCCGTTATTGTTCGCAGTCATACTTGTGTGTCGCTTTCTTGTTTTTATTTCTTGCCGCCGTGGCCTTCCGGAAATGGCCCACCCGTGAAATTTCATCTCAAGTCTCGCAAGGAGGGCGACGTCAACCCTTCTTTTTTCACCATGACACACAGCCATATGCGGCCCCGGGGAAGAAATCGTATAAATGCATCCTCCGCCAAAGGATTGCTCTTTTTGCTACAACGTTTGTGGACGTTAATTTCAAGAGCCCATAAGTTTGGCATTCTTTCGCTCCCAATTAGCTTACGAGCTGTCTGTTTGCGAACATAATACCTTCACCGTAACACTGACCGAAGCGAAACATTAGGCACATTTTCGTATGTTCTAAGGTAAAGATATCGTGAGTATGGTTTTCTGGAATTGAAGGTCCCTCGGCGACCTATAAAGATTTAATAAAGAGGGCTAAACATAAAGTGAAAAACCGGTCTCAGTCATAACTTTGTGGAAATCTTTCATAGTTGAAGAACTAGGAAAATAAGAACCTCGGCAATTTCCACGTACATTTTAATTTCCCACCCGATAATGTTCCTTCGCCGCGAAGCCATAGGCGTGAGAAATGAAAATATGCCTAATTGGAAATTACCAAGGTTCTTATTTTCTTGGTTCTCCAAGACCTAACATAAACCTAGCCAGGAGCGGAACATCGGTAACAACTAAAATACTGAGGAGACAAACCCCTTGATTGACTTGTACGTGGTGAGAATCTCACATTGACAGTAACTGTAATTTTATTCTTAAGTTAAAATTATAGAAAAGGTAATTATAGATACGTAAATACTAGTTGTAAGTCATCATGTATCGATGTTAGGCATGCGATCAAATATCCCAGTGGAAATTAAAAGTAGTATTTATTTTGAAACAGCAAACTCCTTCATAATTTTACATTTCTAAGAAATTAAATGTCTTAATTTGAAGTTGAAGCTATTAATAAGTGGATTCATGTAGCCCTTAGGGGCCTCAAGTAACAAAACGGAATGTACAATGGAAATTTACAAATGTCTTGAAGTAGTATTATTTATTAATTGGGTGCGTCGATGCTGGGGTCATTTAGCACCTCTTCACATCGAAGAGAAATATCGATTGGACTAACGTAACACCCATGCCCCAATCTGGAGTTAAGCCGGCGACCATTGAGTTAGCCGGTGGGCTTGCTCTCGTGCTATTTCACATTAGTACCGTATTTCCCGACCTATAAGACGAAGACTGATTTTTGAGCACATTTTAAGTAAAAAAAGTGCGTCTTATAGGCCAGGAAATAAGGTATACCCTGCCGACGTCCACTTCATTCTTTTTTTTAAATACTTTGCATTAGTCCATGTTATCATAGTTACATTATCTAAAAGAATATCTTTGATTGTATAAAGGATTTTAATTAAAACTGCCTTTTAAAACATTTGTTTTCCTTCTATTAATCATTGTATCACATGATAATTACAACCGGCTCCCTAATAAATTGATTTTTAAACTGCAGTTTTGATCGTTTTTGCTACAAGGATGACAGTTCGGTGTGTGAAACACTTAATAGGTTGAAAACACAGTCTCGACTAGAACCTGTCTAAAAAAATTAAAAAAAAACCTCTATGGGTTGAATGAGACTCCATAGATATTTAGTCTCCATAGATAGACTCTTAGTTTCATTAACCTATCAAAATCTCTAATTTACATATTTTATAAAATTTGCAGACATATATTTTTGATCGCTGGAGACAGTCATCGTATTTTCATTGAATTCATAGAATTTTGAATGATTTTGACTATAATATTTGAAGTGATACATTATGCCGGTCTCGGTGGCGGCATAATACCGGTGCCGGCGGGGTAACGTCCTCGTCTGCCAAACTGATGGTCACGGGTTCGAATCCCGTCTAGGTGGATTTTTCTATATTCATCTAGGGCATGGATGTGTGTCTCTCGTCATACTTATTAAAAAAATTGTTATGGTATACACTTTAAATTGGCCTGTTTGTGCTGTATGTGGGCGATTGCAATAAATAAATAAATTATCGAGATTTTTATGGAAGAAGCTTCTACATTCATTATAGGATGTATATTTGTGTACAGTGTAATTAATTTTTCACATCTTGGGTGAGATTTAATTTTTCTTCATATTCCATTCCAATGGAATGAAAACTTTCTTAAACGCCTGGACAAATAAGAAAGAAGAAGGCCACTAAACGGTTTGGGTAGATTTAAAAAAAACACTCGCATATTTTAAGTTATCCTTTGGTTCTTTGCTTTAATGTTTTAAACGCGTTTACCCAATCAATTGTAGATTAATTGGAAAAATAATCTTCCCTGTCGAATCAAAAAATTGGATGCCATTAAATATTCATAGTCAACGAATGCCATTCACGAAATAAATTAAATTAGAAATTTATTTATTGAGGTATGTGGAGTCTACTACCTTTTTTTCTATCTTCCTCAAGTTTTCCGCAGCAACTCTTTTCCCTCAACATCTAATCCAGCAATTCCCCGTTCGTTTGCCTCTTCTTAGACATAATATTGATCCCTCTCGACCTTATCATCTCCACACTTCCAAGAAACCCCAGCATATTATTAATCTACAGTGCACTTTTTAATTTTAAGTTTAGCGAAGCACATCTATGTACTAATAAATACGTTATTTTAATTTTAACGTGATTTGTTTACATCTCGTTAACCACTAGATGATAGCCTTTCCGTGACCAGGCATTTTTATCACTCCCCTAAATAAACTCTTGCAGTAGCAATTTCTGCATGTCAGTCAATGTAAGACGGAGTAAGCAGTTGATATTCATCTATGGTAGGATCACCGGAGATTGCTTCTATATCTTTCTATCTAACTTTTTCCTCACACTGCGATAGTTATGACGTTTGTAATAACAACTCTAGATATCAGGAATTTAAAATCAAAGTGGTTCATTTGCTACTAGCTTAAATGGGGATTTCACCTTGCCACACAACTCCATGGGTGGGCCGACGAGGAATAAATGATGCAGGACGATAAGGTCACCCCGCGTGGCCGTGTTTTGGAAGGCTCGATGTCTACACCCCAATTATGAATCATTCCGCCGACGAAAAATATTTTCAGAGAAAAGACATCCGCTTTCATTTATATGGGTGTTGGAAATTGGCAAGCCCATCAGTGAGTAGTTGACAAGGAATGAGTGCCTCTTTGTCTCGGAGCAGTGATACTACCGTCTTAGAGTGGGAGTAAGGTATATACACTGTGACCTTGAGCTCCTCGTTTAGGGGCGGATTCGACCGTCTGAAAATAGGGCGGGAGCGAACATGCGAACACAAATATTATTTCAAAGGTGTGACGCATCCATCATACAAAACGCATGCAAAATGCACTCAATTAATCCTCGTTCTTTTGTTGATAAGGGCAGTAGCGCCACCGAAATATCCCATAATACGATTATGTGTAATATCCCATAGTATATTCCACGGTACAGACACATCTCTCTTCAAAACATAATTTTCTTAACTTCCCTCAATTAATTTATTTTTTTTTGGCCCCCTTTTTTCTTCGTGCCAAAAGGAGTTAATTCTTCGTTTTCATAAAATTTATTATTTTTGTCAAGAAGTAATTTTTCTGTTTTTGTTTATTCATTTGCGCATGAAATGAATGCATTTGATTTACGATTTATTTGATAAAATATTGAGATCGACAATTTAATTATTTCTTGACATAATATATCCAAGTTAACGTACGAGTGACATGCCTTTATACTCAATACTCATTATAAGTGTTTTATAAGTTTAGGTTAGGTTTCCTAAAGATGATATTAATCACCTCTATCACGAACGAACACAATGTTGAACACCATTAGCTTTCTAAAGGGCTGATTTTTGTTTTCTGGTATATTTTTACTGATGTCTTTTGTTATTGATCTCGCACTTAATATATATTTAATGGCGTTATATAATAAAATGTAGGTTTCCAACAGGTGAACATTTTTAAACACTACGTTTTATTTTTGGCGTGAAACTAATGACACTCCTCCTTAAACCCCGCGCAAGTTCTTCCATCTAAGATACCCTTTATTTCCCTTGGTCTACCTCGCTTTTTCAAAACTTTTCAGTGCCAATCACCTCGTTATAACTCATTGTTTCGGGCGTTACTTTGTGGGAGCTACTCCTAGTAAAGTAGAAGCACTATGTTTTTTCACAAAAATTTTATTCACGACCGTTGTTTACTATTCCACGTAGTCATCATAAGGCGAAGATTAGAGGAGTGCTTACTCTCTGATTTGTACTCTTCGCCTGATGATGACTTTGAAAGTCGATTACTAGGCCGTGGATAGAATTTAACTGGAAAAACGAAGTGTGCTTCTGTTTTTTTTTTGAACTAAATATTTCATTCATTCAGCCTCTCTTCCTGCCTTCCCTTGTCAATGAATCTCCCATTGTCATTTATCTCCCTCTTCGTTTGTCTTCTTCGCCACCCAACTGATCTTCTCCCTCTAATAAAATGACCTTAAAACTGTATTTCCACAAAAGATATTTTGTGGAACTACAGTTTTAAGATCATTTTATCACAAAATGGTCTTCCACACAGTTGAGCTTGAAGCCTTTGAATTCAATTATCTCAGAGCCGATTTGCTATTATTTTCCTTCCTCATTGACTCAGGGCCCTTGATTAATATATCGTAACAATACAGTTGTATTAACCTTTTCCTAAAGTCGTTACCGAAAGTCCCCTTTATCAATTCCCTCCTCATTATAACTCACTCCCATCGCTACCTCAATTCCTTTTCCTTTAAATATATACTTCTTCCAATTTACTGTTACAATATATGAATTATTTTACTCCTACGTGGACGTATGTCACGGGACGTCAATTTTTTGAGAGATTTACGTATAACCTAAAATGTCCTTCGAAATAGGTGTATGTATATTCATTTCGTAATTTTGACACAATAGCAATTAACAAAGTGAAAATATCATTTAACAAAGTAGCGAAATGAAAAAACCAACTTGATAAATTTCCACAATTTATACTTGGTAAACTTAAAAAAATTTAACTTGGTAAATTGTGGAAATTTACCAAGTTGGTTTTTTCATTTCGCTACGATGATTCGTTT
>WURS02444682.1:0-14651 GCA_011762765.2 Rhinocypha anisoptera
ACGCGGTCGAAATTATTGGAAAAAACTTGTGAGTGTTATTTCTTTCTGTGTCCTGTGTTTTTCGTCACCACCCCTGTGGCTGTGTTATTTATATTGTTCTCATGAATGAGTTTTCTCATAAACATATATATATATCTAGAAGAACTCAGACTGAAGAAGGGGCATGCAAGTCCCGGTATATTTCTTAATGTCTTTTAAGCTTTTATTTCTGTGTGTATGTGTGCATATATATATATATTTCTTTCTTCCTTGATCCTTAAGAAAAAGGTGTGCCAGGACCACTATAAATTCAGAACCTTCTGCAAGTGTAAAAAGAAGAACATTGTGAAATAATATTTCAGGGCTTGCTTGTCTGGGAGAAATGCTTTATATATATCCATAAGAAGTACAGGAACATGAAGGCCAGGCAAAGATACTTGTGGTGAAGTGTACATAAAGGTTAAGTGTATTTTGTCTGAAGTTAACATCTAATGGTTGCTTGTATATATGTGCCTCTTCCCATTCTTATTGCACCTGATGATGCCATATCATGGTGTATTGCATAATAATAAAAGCTGTGGAAAAGTATATTGTTATTTGTGTAATATGGATATACGTTAACTTCCTTGAAGTAGAGTGAAGCCTGAAGTCATTAAATTCATACCTGCTATTACTTTAATGTGACTCTTCAGCACAATTGGTTCTCTTTTCACCTTTTTTTCTGTAAAACACAACTCAGAGGTCTTTTGTGAGCTGACTTTTACATCCTCCGATGAAACTTCTGGCTGTTCAGTAGGTGACATTTCTATTTTATCTAAAATGAAACATATGCCTATATAGTTACATACTTCAAAATACCTCTTTAAGGAGTGGATGCAATTACTCTTATAACTAACAGGAATTAATACAATATTTTTAATAACCTTGTATCAATTACAATAGCAGCATATTCTGATATGCTGCATTACATTAATAAAAATAACAGACTCATCTCCATTAGAGACAATGCAGAGGTATTATTTAATATTACTTATACCACACAAAGAGAACTTAGATGACTTACACAACAAATACAAAGAAAACCTGTCAGTGTCACTATATATCATTGTGAATTTAATGAAACCATAACAACATTTTTGTAAAGATTGTAACAAGAACAGCTAATAATATGAAGATCAATAGTATGACTTATCCCCTAGTTCAATGGTTGGCAAACTGTGGCTATTCCACAAAACACCATGTGCAAGCAAACATGTACAGTGCCAATGAAACTTCGTGACCCTTGTGCAAAGTTGGTTTTCGGCCTGGGCAAGTCTATTTGAAGAAGTGGCATTAGACGAGGACGTAGGTGCAATTGCCATTCTCTCTCGGGAGTAAGACCAAGTGCACTTGCTGCCATCCACACTGATTTAGCTGTTTTTGACAATTCAGTTGAAAGTAAGGGGTGGTAAATGCTTCGAAGTGAGGGTCAAAAAAAGAAGATAATTATGTTAATAATGAACTAACGAGGGATCATTTGAAAAGCGATTTAATAATAACTCTGGTGTTCTGATTGGGAAAGAAATGAAACAGACAATGATAGTGACATAGAAATATAAGCTTGTGTAATAACAAATAAAAATACTTGTAGGCAACTGGTTTTCGTATTTCTATTTTTAAATAGTTGATGTTTATGTTTTTATCTTTAGGTGAGTGCTCTGAAATGTCTTACTGAAAAAAATTTCCAGGAAAATAAAATGTCAATGCGTATTGTCAAGTCATATCTTTGTTTAAAAAATTTGCCTCTCAAAAGAAATTTCAATCATTGTACTGTTGATATTTTGCTCTGTTGACTAATTTTTTAAGTTTGCTGACCACTACTCTAGGTTAAGTGTGCAACCATGCTCCAAATGGCTACACAGTCTGTGTGGATGGATAGTGTGTTGTGGCTAGCCATATGGTCTGTAATGCCATTTAACACTCAATGTATAGCCACTTCCTCTAAGAGTTCAGTCCCACAATAGGTTTATAGTAAACATAATAGTGAAAATAGATTGACTGACAAAAATCCAATCAATTCTATTTTTCTTTAACCACACACAATCATAAATTCAGAAAATAAGTTCTTGGCAATATAAAAAAATGTTCCTCAATGATCCTGCATGATAAAACCACCAATTAGCCTGCCACCTGGTGACCCAGCATTCCCCACCACATGCTCTTGAGATAACATTTATGGCAATAGGCATGGCAATGTATATATCAGTTAGGTGGTTTCTTATGCAATGAAAGCAAACTATGAAACAAATATGCTAAATTCAAGAAATGATTTTTCATTCCTAAAGTGAGTTAAGCCAGAAAGGGTAAATGTTATGCAGAATAATTATTAATGCTTAAGGCGACCACCTAGTTCCAGTAAAAGTTAAGCATCTGTCCGTTCCTATATATTACAGAGACATTTCATGTTGAATAAATCATAAGAACCTAAGAAGTTCCTACTGAAAATATTATGTCATTAATTTGCTTATTCATTTATACTATTGTTTTGGAGTGTTTGGGAAGTAAACGATATCTCTCATTAGAAATAAAACAAATATTCTCGAACAATTGGTCCCTGCTTTAAGATAAACATGGAACCATTATACAAAAATAAAATTTTAAAAACTATTAGATAGGAATACCGTTAATAGTAGAAAACAGGTGAATTAAAAATTACTTTATGGGGATTCAAGGAAATAACTATTTAGGTAACACAGGGCTATAGTTACCCAAACTCTTACATTTTCACTGTGAGCAATGTCAACTGAAAAAAAAACAAACTGGGATTATAGATCCCCCATCATTGAAATTAATTGCTCTTTGATGCAGTTAATATAAGATTTTTGAAGACAGTTTAAGTACATTGGAAATGAGATTGGTAGATATATGCAATTTATTTCAACGTTACTCAGAATAAACGTCATAGAATGCTTACTGGGGATTTAAAGTTCACAGCTACGGTCTTAATGGCCGAGTTTAAAGCTATAGCTTATAAGGACTTGGGTTAGATATCTACAATTGAAACTTGGAATGAGACTCATATACTGTACAGTCAATGATCCTGTGTTCTACTAATTACGATGTAAACAATTGTCAAGAAGTTGCAACCAAGGGCGAATACTTATATATATAGGTGCGCACTCCATTCTATGTTGTCATAAGAAACACATTACAACATATAATTGGTCTTATAAATAGTCATGGACTTGATGGACATTGAAACCTTAAGCTATATTTATAAATATTAAAAAGATGACATACGTTAGTTCAGCAATTGAAATTGAAACCAAAATTCAATGAAGTCAATAATCAGTACTTTCCGCTAGTGGCGAATCGCATGACTGATTGTAGGTTCAACCAAATACTCAAAACATTTCACCAGCAGAGAATTACTTATTTACAACGCAACGTTTAAAAACAAATGCTTCCGCTGGAAAGGATAACGTCATATATGGGGATTGACTTCACCTCTTTTGCTATTGTCGCATTGCTGACAACCATTTTCTTCTTCCAAAAGACATTTTCGGCATTTACGATGACCACAGGCATCCTGCACAATACGGCTTGACGCTTCATTTGTCTCCCCATTACATTGACAACAGACTTCCATGAAACCACAAAAATAAAAGGGTAGTTGTAATCAACTTGCAACGTTGACTGCAGAATTTAACCACCGATTTCTTTGGTATTCAGCCAAGGCAGCTTATACATAATAGGGAATGGTAGGGGACTTCGTAAACATACGTGTGTAATCATACATGCACGCATAATCGCAACGATATATAACCACGGAGCAATAGGAAAGCTCGGGTAAATCCCATAGTTTAGGACGTACAGGATTTGAGTCACTGGACCAACCCCTTGAAAGTCTTATGGGGAAATTCAGGGGAATTGATCCCAAATTTTCGTCACAGTTTAGGAGTAACGTATATATTACATAGAGATGGCGGTGGAGTAGCGCACGGATGCCCAGTTGATGAAATATTCTAAAATACTATACTAGTTGACCAACTATTTATAATCCCTCTATTTTACAATGAAAAAGTACGAAAAAGCATTATGAGTCATTAATTAAAATCTTTTTTATACCTTATTCTGTCGCGCTAACGTCATGACCAATCACAGATGCTCGCGAAGTCTTTCAAATTTTGCTGATTTGAAGTTCTCGGAAATGATATCACATTTCAAGCATCGCGCGCGAAAGTTGTGTGGGAATATATACAGGAGAAAAAGTATCAGAACCTTCAAAAGTTGTAGCTATTTATACGTTTGTTAGTTTTGGATTGAAATCCTGTAAAGGACAAGTATTTGACATAATGAAGAATTCACCAAGGAAGGCGTGTGCCGTCTTCGGAAGCATCAGTAACTCAAATGTCATGCCAGCAACTCTCTTCCATAAATTTCCTGCTATAATGCACAAGAGGTGGGTGGAATGCATATAGGGATACTACAATCACTATTAGTATGGTATTTTTACATTTTTGAATGCCCATTTACTTATATGTTTTTGGGGTTTAAGTTTTCAATAGCAATATATGGATTAATCTCTACAGTTGTTATACGTGATTTCTCTTGTGTCTAACGGTAAAGGACTAACGTTATTTGTACTTGGAAATGAGTTAAGAAATTGAAAGATGCAATGAATGTCCCAAGCAAACATAACATTTTTCAAATTATATGTTTAACTAAAGTAAGTTTTTGTTAAATGGAATATTGAACACGATATTTCTCAAATATGTAACTTATTGTGTAATCCAGAGTTATCATTTCCATCGTAATATACTTCCGCATTTGAAATTATTAGTGTAGGTGCTGGTAGAAGATTGTTAAAAATATCTGTTCCTCAATCGAGGTCATTACTATGGAGGAATCTGTGTCAAAATCCTGCCCTCTCAAACGTTTCTGCTGATCAGCTGGGATTTCGTTGGCTCTTCATTTGTTCTACCCACTTTCTTAACAGTGACTACACGAATGCTCTCAGGAATAGGTTAAATCGTAATGCAGTGCCATCATTATTACTTCCTGAAGTGAACATTTCCTGTCCCGAAATTTTAGATTCCTCAGATATATACGTCATTTCATCAGGCACCGAAATTATTAAACCAAACAGTAACCCTTGTGTCATATCCCTACTCTCTACATCCACAGCTCATGTATCTGATGTCATTACACCTGATAATGAATGTATTAGGCTCCCCTGGTGTTCAGTATTCTTCCCTCCATATCAGTGAATCAATACATTTCATCCACTGATTGATCCGTCACCATCTTGCTCTGCTTTTCCTGCTGCAAGTGTAAATTCTAGTCTTAAATTATTCTCTTCTACTCAGTCTATCCTTTCGGCTTTGGCACTGGCCTGTAAGGTATCAGGTGGCTCTGCTCGCGACAGATACCAATACGGCCACCTACATGTGGTTATTCGCATTTTATTGCAATTTTAATTTATTCTTTTTTCGAATCACAATTTCTCTTATCGAGTATTTCAGACTAAAAATGGGAGAAAGGAAAGGATATAGAGGGAAACGTAAGATTGACACAAAAGAAAATGGATGGAATTATTTACTACGATAGCACATTTTGTATAAATATATATATATATTTATTTACTTAACAACCTCATGCATATCAAATAATGATCTTTGACTGTAAAAGAAATTAAATATTTTGAAGCTGATAGAAGAATAAAAAAATTACAAGTTCAAAATATATAATAATCATTCACGGCAAAACATTATTCACGTACCTAAATTATGCGGGAACGATGTCAAACTACATGATTAACAGGGATGCATAATATATGCACTACCTTTTCTAACTAACCCTTTGAAAATGTTTTTTTAATATCTAATCTTATGAAGGAAGAATGATGTTTTAAATCATTCCGTCCTGCACTCTATCTCCCTGATTTCACTCGCGTGATATGACCTACAGTACCTTGATTCTTCCCCGGGAATAAGAAAGAAAAGATTTATAATTTTCTCAATTTCGAGGATAATTGTACACCAAGCCGAAGCACAGGATTTCTCTTTGTATGACATATTTCCCGTGTAGAAAAGTGTCTTTAAATGCTAGGTGCCAAAATGTAAACAATTGGTAACTAATACATCAGTCTCACGAGATCACGTTTAAATACGCAAGAATGGCACTCATTCAAACGCGTGTGGCCTGTGACTCACTAGAGGCAGCACTGTTTCAGTACCACCAGGGTCGATAGATATATCGATAGTTACGCAAGGAGCGAGATATCGAATGACCTTGAGTACCACTTCTGCCGTCTTTATGCCCGTGAACTCCTTATTTCGCAGAATTATCTGAGAAAATCGAAATTAATCGCAACCTTAATCGATATATTAATACATTCAGGTAGCCAACCTTGGAAATTTTATGTTTTTTCTATAACTGAAGCAATCAATGTTGAAAATCGAGGGAGGAAAAAGTGGGTGTCTTGAGAATAGTTTCTAAAAATAATAATGAGGATAGCTTGAAGCTTTACGCCGTAACGGATTATTTAATTTTCCGTATCCGAAATATTACTTTCCCAAAATTGGCAGCTTTTTCTTTCTCGGAAGGCGGGCTCTCTACAAGTCGTCTTCACGGGTTATATTCTCCTATTATAACGCTTTGGTCAACAATCTCATTGTGGGGTAAGAATTATTCACAAAAACAAGGTTTTCTATATATTAATGGCATGGAACACAGTTTTTTGCATTTTAAGCCTGGAGATTATGCTGAAAATTTTCAAAATAAAAATCTTTATTACTGAACTGACGAGAAGGATTTGAATAAAATGATTGTCATCGAATGTTTACCAGCAAATTTAAACACATTCGTAGGGGTCCCATGGTAGATATAGCATTTTTTAAATTTTAATTTTGCTTTATTTTTTCGAGTTATTTATGATGACTAACCTCCTGCTATGCTTTGTTTCCAATCAGTGCGAAGTACATTGCTTCAGCTTGCATTATGAACAACACCTTAGTGTTTGACAGTTATTCGGCATCCGGTGCACAGAATGATCGCCTTGAGGTCTGGTTTGGATATATAATTATTTTTTGCTTTGCAACCAAACTAATTACTAAAGCAAATGTGAATTTCTCTCCTATGCTAGAGGTGAGTTTACAGCATTTTTCACTCTTTCTGCTTTTTTGGCTAGTCTAACTATATTTTTGCAACGCATACAAATGCATTTTTTCACACAAGATTCACAGATCCAGTAAAAATGAAAAATAGACACAAAAACTATCTTATGCTCGTTTTGAAATATTTATGGAGCGATCCACCTTACTTAGCGATTGTACTTCCAAAAGTTCCAACATATAATTAATTCCTTCACCTGTGTATCCTTTTTTAATTTTTGTTGCATCTATTCATTGTAATGCCAAAGTTGTGATGGAAAACAACTTTTTCCAACAAGAAGAGACAATATGTTGGAGTATAGTCCAGCTCTCCTTTCTGTAGAAAGTGGCTGTGTCATTAAACATTTCAAGCTGCAGTGTGTTTTTGTGTCTCTAACTGTACATTTTCTATGACTTACATGACTATTGCTCATCTTGGAGACTTTCCTCTCTTATTACCGTGCACCTATACATTCCTTTAACAGAATAAAACTATTTCTTCCTCATGCACCTATCTAAAATTAATAAAATACATTAAAGATCTCTTGAAACCCTTTGTGAAACAATTTGCAGAAAACTATCCTCGTTATGACCCTCCACCAAGATCATAGTCACTGCAGTTAGGTAACAATTTACACCTTCTCTTCCCCTTCTGCTATTCAAACTCCATGTCTCATCCAGATTTCCCTACCTCTAGTTCACCTCTACCAAGGTTTCCCTAGATTTGCACCCCACAGACAAAACATGTCCCATCCACTCCTTCAAAAATCATAGATACTTTAGATACTTACTAAGACAGCCACTAACATTTTCACCCTTGTAATGAATATAGAAATGTGCATTTTTCCACAAAATAAGTGTTTAAAATTTCTTTATTCATTATGATAAAATTCCACCATATCTGCCTGATACTTCACTGTTTATTTTCACCCTTAATAAAGGTATTTTCTTCGCCCACTTCCAGAGTTAACCATGTCATTAGCCTCACTGATGTTTTAAACTTCTGCTGTAACATTAGATGGGGAGTATTTTGGAGGACCCACTTTTACCCTCAAGAACAAAAGAATACCATAAATATTTCATTCCTAAAATTCAAATTCTCCATCAACTCTTCAGCCCAAATCTCTCCCAGCCAAGCCTCAAAATCTTAAAAGCAGATGAATTCACCCATCATGTTCTATGTAGAAAGGAGTATATATTCCTGTCTATCCATGTCATCAATGCCACTACTCCATCGTGAGTCTCTCTGCCTCTGCCAACTGATTTTCACCAATGGTCTCCTCCAATGTTTCACAGACAGTAACTTAGCTGCATGTGGGATTCAACTAATTGTCCCATAACTTCACATTCTATTTCTTTCATTTTCTTTGTTACTGGAATTAATATTGACCTATTGAAATCCTTAGGTCGCATTCCTTCATGGTCAATTCCTTGAGTTGGCTCATTAAAACTTCTTCCTCCTTCATTTTCATAAACTGTTGAGTAATTTTTCTGTTATATTATCCACTCCCACTGCTTTGTTTGCCTGCATATAGTATAATGCCCTTACTATTGCTCTGTATAATTTATTGGAGTCTATCCTATCCTACTCTACTTAATTCTTACTTTTTATATCTGATATTTAAATGTCTACTTTCTTAACCATAGAGTTCCCATATCGTATACGCTCCTCCCATCACCCTTGAATTTCTTTCAGCTCTCTTAATCTCTTTCCAGATTTATATCTTACAATAGGGATGGTAAGTACTTCCTTTTCTAATTCGTTAGAAGGCTAACTTTTCTATATAGTGCACCCATATCTCTGGGCCTCAGCAACTTTTTCATGTACTCTCTGCTCTTACTACCATGCCTCCTTTGCCTTATTAGTCTCTCATCTGTTTATTATTTGCCTCTTGGTAATTTTTTCTCTCATCCTCTGTACTGATTTTTTCCTTCTCCTACACTGTACCACCTTTCTAATCACCTCCTTCATGATCCATGACCTTTTGATTCTCTTCATTTTTCCTTTTACATTTTTGGTGGCTTTTATTATCCTGTCTAATAACTTAACACCATTGTTTCTGTTCTTTTTTGGTTAACCACATTAAAAAAAGTATCTAATGCCTCTTTTTATTCTTTCTTCTTGGTTCTGGTCAAAGGTTCTATATTCCATTTCTCTGATTTCCTACCCTTGTCTATATTTTTACATTTTAAATAATGGTTCATCATGACCAAATTGTAGCCAGAGTTTGCACCTGGTCCCAGGAAGTGTTTAAAATTTATAATGCTGCTCATATATACATATGTAACCATGTTGTAATCTAAATGTTTATCCCAGCACCTTCCACTTGCTCTTATCTCTCTTATGGTATTTGAAACATGTTTGTTATTACCAAATGCCCTCTCTTACAAAACTACTAATTCCTCCCTCTGGCCATGTCTTATCTGTGAACCATATTCATGCACTTCATTGCCTTTTCTTTTTTTACCCTCAGCAGCATTCTAATTCCCCACCGTTATAGCATTCTTTCTGCCAGGTATGTTCTCAATAACTTCCTCAAGTCTATCACACATGTTGTCTTCTTCATTCTGTTAGATACCTGATGGCTATATGGATTAGAATGGAATACAATTTGGATTAGAATCAAGTTGGTCTGATTTTTTACTACCATTAGTATTATATCACTAATCTGTTCTATATTGATTACTCTCCATCCTAATTTCTTATCCTGTCTTAATTATAATTTCTGATCACTGTCTCTCCTACATTCTGCTACATACATATTACCGTATGGCTCTTACTCCAATAATCTCCAGTATCCTTCAATCTCACCTCACTCACTCCTAGTATGTCCATTTTTCTTTCTCCATTTCAATTTTGGTGTTCTCTAACTTTCTTGACCTCTAATTCATCCTTAAATTCCATGTCTCTAATCTAACCATGGTAATATACTTTTTTGTCTTAACTGTAGTCATGGTTTTGCAAGGATGTCATGAAATGAATACAGTGGAAACCTCACTTCTTCCACTGCTGAGCCCTCACACTTGCCTCAGTGGCCAATAGTGGCCAAGATTCAATTTCTGTTTAGTGACCATTGACATGATCATGGGAAAAAATAATTGAGATGGTTTCCTGTTTTATTCCTCCATGGTGTTTTTAACATTTCATTACACCTTATGGCCAAACCTCTAGGGATCCCTGTCTGGAAATTCTTGAACCATCCTAGTGCTGTCTGATGTACGAAACAAGTAACACCTGATCTGAAAATTAAATTGGCCTGAGCTACTCAGCTAAACAAGTGAAATAATGGTGCACAAAGCTAGAAAGCTGGCTAATGAGCCAAACCCCCAGGTCCTTCCATCAGCAGAGGCTCCACTTTGCTGGGCAAAACTGAATAGATGCTGAGTGCCCTAAAACTCATGGCTAAACCTACTCAGGAGGCACCATGAAGTGTCGGGTGCTTACTTTTCTGACCAAGATTTTGCCTCCTTGAGGAGAATACAATGAAGGAACTACCTTTCATTTGGTTCCTACCCTTCTATTTATCTGGCATTGGTGGCCAAACCAGGAGCAATAATCAGTGCTTCAGTTAGTGTAGCTACAAGTGCCACTGGAATGTTCAAGCCCTTCTACCACTTCATGGCTTTAGTCCATGGGGAGGTTACCTATTTATATTTCCTCACTATCATTGCATTTCTTAATCCTTATATCTCTATATGGAATATCTGGGACACTTCTATTCTTATTTTCTTCAGATTCTCTTTCAGTATTTAAGTTTAGAAACGAAATTATGTCACTAGATATTCTCTTCTTGTGAGCTTTCCATCTCCCCAGAACTTTTTTTTCCATGATTAGCATTCTTGTCTCATTCTTAAATGTGATTATTTCATTTTGTGTCTTTACTCATGACAATTCTTTCACCATCAGGTACATTGTATCTATTTCGCCCTGTTTCTGTAATTTTTCCAGGCTCTAATACTGCTGTCCCCATCATACTTCCTTTGCTCTATCATTCTTTTGTCCCATGTTATTATTCCTCTCTCTGTATTCATTCTCTGAGCTTCCATGTATGCATTCTCTCTCCCATCTTCTCACTCCACTCTTTTATGACTAAGACAGCATTTCTTTATCCTCCTACATACAATTATGTTTTTCATTCTGCAAAATCCCCCACTCTTAGTTTAAGGATTTCATACCTTTCTTCTACAGTTCCCACTCCCTTATTCATTAATAAAATTCAATCAATTGTCATCTAGTATCCCTTCCTTTTGACTCATAATGAAAGTTTTATGTTCCCTTTGTGGCAATTCCTTCTTGAAATGTCTTCAATGTTAAACTGTATTTCATTGGAGTTAAATTTCATGGTCTGACTTGGCATCTACTCTTTGGAGATACTTTATTTATTATACTTTTCCTACTCTATGTCTAATATGTATTTCTCTGTGTCCACCAAAACTTTATAAGTTACCTACATCTGAATTGGTGTTTGAATCATATGATCATGATTACTAAATTAACAATGCTGTAAGGGTAGTAGTATTTTTTTTATAGGGTGCTTTGATGGCTATGTTCATTTCACACCTCTTCAATTTATCGAAGAAACCCATCTGGACAAACATATCACCGATGCCCTGGGTGGGACTTAAACCCGTGACCTTTAGGTTAGCCAGCTAACGCTACCCACCAGGCTAACCCAGTAGGCCACTGCTGTAAAATTCTACCATATTCTCCCCATGAATATTTCTTGATCCTAAACAATTTTCTCTTACCCCACATCCATCTCATTCCTATATAACTGCATTCAAATCCTCTATTACATTTTGATGTTTTCTTGCTTAAATACTCCTGTTCTCTTACTCAAGTTAATCATATACTCTATCTGCTTCCTCCACATGATTAAATTTTGGTATATGCACTTGGACTGGTACTAAATTGACCTGGTCTCCTGTAATTACAGTATATGATTTATTACTGATATTTATATGATATGATACGTATATGATATTGCTGTACATTTTGGTCACCCTTACCACCAGATGATAATGGTAATCCATCGAAACTGGTTGTGTTGATATATTTTTATTGTGGAAATAAAACCAAGAAAAACCTACATGATTTATGTCATTATGAAATTCCACCAAGTGATGTCCTCCTCAGTGAAAGGTTAAAAGATGTGAAATGCAAATAAAACTATCTGTTCTTATGAGTAATTGTCAGATCTTGTTTCCAACATTTTTGATTGGTCATTCTACAATAAAATACCATGTTGGTCATTTCCTTGGAAAGTCACTCGTTCTCCATTCTCTACTTGCAGCTCCACATTTTCACTCAGCTTCTCTCTCCTGCACTATTATTATATTACCCTCTATACTATTGTTTTAGTTTTCTTCCTCTTTATTCCCATGTTTTACTTATACAGCACTTGTTTATTGTGTTTAAAGTAGCCTGTAGGACTTCACATTTATCTACTATAACTTCTATGTTCATGAAAGATATCATGTTGATTTCTTCTCCATTCTCTTTTATGCCTTTTTCTTATATGTATTTCTTTATTGCCTCTTCCGAGTGCAAGTTGAAGAGCTCTAGTGAGAGGTTACACCCTTGCCTAACTCCTTTATTTTAGCTTCTATTTCTTTTCCATTTTTCATTTGCATTACTGTCACTTGATTCTGGTAGAATTTGAATATAGATTTTCTAATCAATGCCTAGTTTCTCCATCAACTTGAACAACTTATTCCATTTCATGATGTCAAATGCCTCTTCTAAGTAGATAAATGCCACATAATACACATATACTGAGTATGACCTCTCTGGTTCCTTTATTCTTTATGAATCTGAACTGGTTCTACAATAGGTTTTCTTTGATTTCTCTTTACATCCTCCATTTGTTAGGCATTTTTTAGGTATGTCACGTTAAATTCAGTTTTCGGTGTTCCTTGCATTTCTTTTTCTTTGGAATGTCAATCATTAAATTCTTCTCAAAGTCCTCTGGTGATCTACCACTTTCATATCAATCTCTGATTATATTTTTTTGTATACTTTTGATTGAAGTTTCTCATTACAATCAAGATTGTAAATATCCACTCCTTAATAATTTGTAATGATTTGGATAGGTGAATGATGGTTTATGCCTGTGGGCAAAATTACTACAATAATTGCATACTACAGTATTTTTAACCACTGAAATGAGAGGGGATTTATTAATTTTTTATACTTAAACATTAATAAAGATACTGCTTTCAGCTCTACTTTGTGGAAATCCATGATTTTAAAGGTTGAAATAACACTGCCTTTTTCACATGAATATTTATTACAGAGCCAGTTTCATTCCAAAAGTAACGTCATCAGAACCTGTTGATGTTACTTTTGTAATGAAACCAATTGTGTAATAAACATTTATGTGGAAAAGGCAGTGTTATTTCAACTTTTTAAACATTAATATTAAAGATAGTAATCATGATCTCTCAATTTACAGGAAACCCACTTTCACTGACAATCATTCCAAATGAGTCTTAACGTCATTATGCTCATAAAATGGCCTACTTTTAGATCAGGGTTCCATAGGTGCTTAGTAGATTAATATTGGCAAATAACTTCCAAAGAGACCTAAATATCTTGAAAATAATTTCAAAAAAATGGTTACATCACATAGTTTATTTCTAACATTCTTGTGCATGCTAGTAAAAAATAGAAATTCAGTCTATTGACTCTAGAGCTGACTGGGTTAACCTGATGGGTAGTGTGCTCGCTGGCTAACCCAAAGGTCATGGGTTTGAGTCCCTTCCTGGGCAAGGGCATTGTGATTATCCAGATGGGTTTTTTCTGACTTGAAGGTGTGTAATGGCCATAACCATCGAACAATTCTATAAACAAAAATACTACTATTACTGCTTGACTAATAATGAACTGTCAATACAAATTATATTTTGTAAAGAATGTGTATTAGTCTTTCCAATTGTAACATTGTGTGTCATATTACTTTTTGTGTGTGTCAAAAAAGTATTTCACAGTGTAGCATAATGGGAAAGGGAGGTCTTTGAAATGATGGGGTAACAGTTGTGACTCCAGATAAACAGGAAGTGTTGAAAATAATTACAGCCTATAGAAAGCCTGGGGAGAATGTGCGTCTGTCAGAAGTATTGTTGGTTATGTTTTCCAAGTCGTTCACTGTTCTTTATTGCTGAATGTAACAAATGCTCGGTGGAAGGGTGAATCAAAGGAAGGAGGAAAGGTCGAGGTATTAGTTAATGGAATCATTCATGATGGGGATTCATGCAGATAGTCAGAAAGCGTACAGGAGGTGAACACACCCTAGATGTAGTTCTTTATAGGCCAAATAACATGTTCAGGGAACATGAGTCTAAGGAGATAGAAATAAAGTGAGGTGTAAAAGGGAAATTTAAAATGGTAACTACACTATGTATGGTAGTTGAAAAGTCTTAACTCTTGAATTTAAAAAATTACAAATACACTGCAATTTCACAATTTTTATTAAACTCAAGACCCAGGTTTCACCACAGCGTGGCATCACCTGATGATGCCAAGCTGTGGTGAAACCC
>WURS02444692.1:0-14651 GCA_011762765.2 Rhinocypha anisoptera
ACATCAGGATTTTCCCTTCCTCGAGGCTAGGACCACGTTGGCCTTTCCTAGTCCCTCTGGTACTTTTAGAGAGGTTTGATATATATACTCGTATATATATATAGTGATGCAATTCGTACCCATAAGAAATGAGATATTTCATCCAAAAGTCCAGTTATATATAATCGACCAAAAACTCTAGGGGCATTCGAGGATTGCAACTGTCACTTGATTTGACATTTCATGACCTCCCTCTGCTTATACGCGCAAGTCGTAATTTTGTGTCATATAAGAATTGGATTCAGTATACACAATTTAAATAAATCCCAGGACAACTATTTTAATTACAGTACTACGCATATTATTGAGAAAAAAGATAGTTGTATGAACCAGATGCTTGTGGATAAAATGTACATTTTTTAAATTATGAACGAGTGGCAATATAGTATCTAAATCTAATGAATAGCTAGTTAACAGTTAGTAATATATAAAAGGCAGAAAATTTTTCAACTCCATTTGATATACAGAACTAATTTAGAAAACTTTTCCGACCTTTTGGCAGAAGATCATGCTGGTGATGGTCCAACTCTAGGGAGCTCTTGAACTCGGTCAAAGCTTTGCTCTTTTGCTTTAATCCAACTAGGATCTGACCATAAAGTCTGTGAGCCTCGGCAGAATCCTCTCTAGAAGACAGATATCTCATGATGAAGCGCCGGGCAGACTCTAGATCTCCAACTTGCTTGTACAACTTTGCCGCGTGGTAACATCGCTGGTTCCGCTAATAAAGTTTTGCACAAATTGAGTAACTGCACGTGCCGGTTTTAAACAACACGCATAACCAACAACGCATTTTCCTGACATCATACTTATCAATTGAAATAATGATTAAATAAGGGCAGTGTCAACTATAAAAACCTGCAGATTTATAATGGTAAACGAATAATTGTCAACAATGCATAATTTCAAGTTATTTCAAAAAATCATACCTCAACTTCACTCCGACATCTTTTAAGTAAAGATTGCACGTGTATATCCACTTGTTCCTTACTTTTAAACATTTTATGGAATTACTTAAAACTATAGCAATGTAAAATATCACGGTAAGACAATAATATTATAGCAGTGGGCTAAAACCCCCCACGTAGAGGCTTTATTCACACAACACAATGAATGCGAACCCGTGCGAACCAATACAACTGCCGGGAGGCGGAATAATCTTGAACTTCTCCTATTGGCTGGTCGCTAACTTCCGGTACGCGGCTCGCTGTTAAACTTTTATAATGTAAAATATGAATCTTAAATTTTGCATATAAACATAAAACATGGCTTGATGATTATATCTTCTTTAAACCACGTTAATTTCCTCCTTGATATAGAAGTATTTTACCTTTGGAATTAATGAATAACCTCTGTCTATATATCTTGGGCTTTATTTTAGTATTGGCGCCGGTTATAACTTAATAGGATTACATTACATTGCAATAAGAAAGAGAGGAAACGTGATTCCAGAGATATATATCTTCATGTAACCAATTCCGAGCAAATAATAGTAGATGTTTAAGGAGAAACGGATGTTCATGGCTGTATCAGTCACGCACAGGCAGGTTCTATTACGAACCGTCGTATTATCCATATTATCGTATATTTTTTGTTGACACATTCAGTTACGTTTATAGGCGGCGAACGTGCTATCCCGGTTGTTGGTTTTCGTCTTCTTTTTGGTATGATTTAGGACTAGAAATTTTAAATGGAATAATTTTCATTGAAATTTTTGGAATAAATTATAAAATAACCAAAAACTCAATAAATGTTAAAAGTCTCTGTGCATTTGGTGATGAAGGGTAATCTATGGGTTAAGTTAGTTTTTTTTGATAAAATCCAAAGTAAAATTACCCAGCCTCACCGTAACATATGTTAAATTAACTTATTTACGTCGATCCCAACCCACCCATCGCTTCTGAGTATCCCTGCCAATTACCTTTCTTCTTCAGATTTCAATCGACAATTGCCTCTCCCCCTGTGCCATTCTTAGCACTTATTAATCTGTTTTTTTTTCTGTAAACTGTAATCTAAGTGAATGGGTCCAATCTTTTTATCATAGTTTCTCCATGTACTCCTTTCATATTTCATTTTTCCTTTTCTGGTTGTGTCTTTTCATACATCGCTTACTGTAAGGATAGAATTTACTGTTCCATTTCCCAACGAGGCTTTAACTTTTCTATATAGGGTAGCCAACTCTTCTTGTATTTGCAACTTTTCTATGATCTTTCCACCACTCCTGACCCTTTGTCTTAACACTCCCTTTCCTAAATTTATTATTTGCCTCTTCCTTCCTCTGTACATTTTACATTCTATGCTCCATCATCTCCTCCACAACCTATGGATTTTTAATTCTCTCCTGGTTCACTCTTCCTATTGCCTTGTCAGCAACCCTTGTTATTCCATCTTTTAGAGCTTCCCACTTATGGGTTATGTTTGAACAATAAGTTCATTGCTATCAAACTCCAATAAAAAACACTAATTTCACCCCAGTTATTTCTTATCCCTAAATTCACCCACTTCCTTAACACTAGCATTCCAGTCCCCCATCACTACAATATTATTTCTGCCAGGCATGTTGTCAATAACTTCAAGCTAATCTCATGCCTTGTTTATCTCTTATATAAAGTAAAATGCGCGTTGTGTTCTGCAAAAATATGATTTCCAAAATCTGTGCTGATTTCCTCTTATAAAATTTTTGCTCTTGAATTATGATATGATGAAATGTACCACTATGTGTTCCAATAAATTACACAAAAGAGATGTACCTGAAATGAGCCTGTATAGTTACTTGGATCCTCCCACTCTTAAAAATAGATACTGACCTTGCAATTTTCCAGTCCCTTGGAACTCGACTATCCATAATAAAAATCCTAAAAATTATTGAGATATGGTGCAATATTCACAGCTAATTCCTTCATTACCTCTGTGAGTTTTTTAGTCTAAGATCTTTGTTAATTCTGATCAATTTGATGATCCCATCTTCATTACAACCTAAATTAGGTATTGTGGAAGGTTTAGCTGCAACAAGTAATTACTGGCTTGAACTCTCTCAGGTTTTAAGAGACGTTGTAGACAGAAGTGATTCATAAAGTCTTCATTAATTCTTGATATGCTTTATTAATATATTTTGGAACTTCACCATTAAGATATACATATTTATATAAAGGCACTGCACTTACTCTTTCCCACCATTACTAGGATGTTACTCAGTGGTATGGAGAAATAAGAGACAAGGGATTCATGAATGCCCCAGTCAGTCTTGAAAAGTATATTGTTACATTTTCTTACCTTGCCATTAAATTATAGGCTTAAAACAAACTGCACAAAGATAATCTTTCTCTTATAACAGTTTCATTTTAATAAAATAATTTTGTTATGCTATATGTTTTAGCAAATATTCACTTGATATTTGACCAATGTAAATGTTAACAATTATATCAAATTAACTTCTTCCACTTATACACACAGTATTTCAGTTTCTCTACAAAATCTTATATCACAGTATACCATATATTTTATTTTAAAACATTAAAATACATTTTGCAAATTCTACTTTTTAAGGCATCTTATGTGATATTTTTATTCTCTAGATTTTATCAATAAGAATAATTATCTACACAAAACCACTAGTCAAAAGGCAAGTTTCCACACACCTATGTTCTAGATCTACTTCCTTATATTTCACTAAATAGAACAGTAAATGTATAAAACAATAGTGCAATAAAATATATCAGAATCAACAATAAACATAACTGTTATATTAAAAACTATAAGTAAAAGAAATAATTATGATTCCAGTATTTTTGTATCAGATTTATAAGACAAAATCTTATTTATGATGTTGCCATCAGTTACTATGAAAACTATTTAGTGATTTTCCATCCCATTAGGAAAGGTATTAATAGCAGTTTATCAATTATTAAGTTTCTGCAGCTATATAGTCTACAAATCTCAGGATGCATATAAAAAGCAAAAATATAGATATCACTGATGTTTTAAATGTACTCATTACTTTATAATTAGATTGACATGGTCCAACATTTAACTCCCCATACTTCAGCCTTCTCTCTTTTTTACCACATGATACAATCACTATTACTCTCATATATCAACATATATGTAAGTTTTCTTCAGACTACACCAAGGACTTTTTTCCTCATATATTGTCGTTTTACATCACAATAACCAAACACTGAAGTATGAAAACACACTGTGTCTAGCATGAATCAATCATGCTGACGAAAAGTAGATAGGTTTTAGGTGGAGTTTAAGGACCTTCTAAGGTAGGTTTTAGTTACAGATGATTAAAACATGGAAGAAATCATTGGTTATAGTGTAACAGTCTGCCACTGATAAAGACATTTGATTTTGATCTATTTTTGATTCAATTCTCAATGGTAACTACTGATCTGGGTACACAAGAAAGATCCAAGCCTTAGATGTTCAACCAGCCATTTGCCCTTACACAGATACTTATAACAGCCCATAACAATATGATTAAACATTTGCAGTTGAAAGTAAATCAGGTAAACCATTTGAATATTCATCACATTGACAAATTTTACAAATATTAAAAAGAATATGCCTGTCTTTTAATATTACACATTAAATGCACCATAAATTGGAATGGAAGCAAGATAATACTTTACTAAGTTTTTAATAATCTTGTGACAAACTTAATAAATGCAATAACATAAAAAATATTAAATCTGAATTCTAAATACCGTTTGAGGTTATATGTATAAAAATTCTAATTAAATGCATATTACTTGATAAGTTGTCATCAGAGAGTGACTTCAGAGTTTTATGACAAACTTCGTATTTTAGGCCATGATTAATTGCTATTAAAAATGAAAGGACTCGCAATCAACTATACAAAATTCAAATCATCATGATACATATGAATAAAACATCTGGGAATAAAACATCTGGGTAACCAAATTACTCTGAAGTTTCTGCTAACCAAATATCAGAGGTACAGTCACCACCAGGATACCTGAGAAGAAAATAGAAATTGTATTATATATGAGAAAACATGCAATAAAAGTAGCATATGAACTAAAAAATGACAAAATATTAATAATTTTCAACAAACACAAAAATTAAATTGTCTTCAAAGCACAAAATAGGCACAGCAACACTGATAACTCATCCTAAGTTTAAACTAAGATAAGTTCATTGATAGCAAGATATCACAGCTAATACCTGAACTAAAGGTACTCTCCAACTTACGAAAGAATATGTTCTGATAAGATAAATTGCTGTAAATTGGAAAGAAATAGACTGGAAATTAATTTTCAGAAGGCTGATATGTTAAGTAACATATAATAGTGCTATAATTTTCTGTCAGCTAATTTCTCAATTAGACAATGTAATACATTTGAGAAACCATACACAGCATGTACTTGATATATGAGTACATCAACAAAAGTCTGAAGAACAGCTAAGAACATTACAATGACTTTGAATTGTTTAAAAACAACTTGAACAAGCCAAAGTAAAATCAGTGCTATGATGTAACCATCTCAACAGAAAGATAACTAGACCCTACATAAGTTAAAAGACCAGAAATACTAACTTTTCTGTCTGTGATAAAATTTCTCATCTATAATTTTCCATCGCCTGTTACTCATAGGTAACCTGGAATAGCCCAAATACTTTCCTTCTGGGAACTCTTTCAATACAGTCTTGCCATGACTACCATAAGCCTTGAGATGTGTCACGATATTCTCCCTCTTATTTTTTGTACTTCATATTTGATGTCCCATGTACTACCAATAAGATTTTTTACATTTTCTACAGAAATTACATAGTGTTGAGCACAAAGAAACAGCATTGAAATTCCAAATAAGCAGCTTTCCACCTATCAGGTCAAGGAGAAATTCTACCAAATCAAGCATAAAATTATTTCTCATTGAAATTGCATATAATAATCAATACAAAAACATCTTCAAGGCAATACCTTGTTATACTTTGGTGTTCCTCCCTTTTAGATGGTCATTGCTGTAATGTTATCATTTTTAACCCAGAGCAGTTCAACTTCAAGTCTCAATCAAAAATAGTTTCCTGGCACCAAAACCAATTTCAGATCATCTAATATCTTCATAAATTTAACCAACAAGGCTATTCAAAATGTGTGTCCATCTACTGACATTTTTGAGAATTCTGATACAATTCACCTAATTGTATCAGTTTTTTGGATATAATATGGAATTAATTTATTAGCATATGAAACAAAAAACCCTGAGAAGAACTGTAATTCGCTTTGAACCAGAATGTTATAAGGAAGAGAAAAAGATAAAATGTAAGGGACTAATTGGTTGAATACACAGTGTACTCACATTCAATGCCATTATGTATTTTATTAAAATTCTTGTGGTTGATAATGGGAACCCAGATTGTTTACTAGGAGGGATTTCTTAAAGTTTTTTCCACAACCAGCCTAATCGCATGTATTTTACCCATTCGTTTCTGGCCGTAAAGTTCTGCTTAGCACAAGTGTAATTGTTGGATTTTTCTATTATATTTAGGACATCATTCCAAATTTCCATCTAGACGTGAAATCATTTGAAATAAGGACCTAAGTCAAAATACTTTTGGAGGTAAAAGTTTTTAATCTATATCTGTGATAAGTATCATTATCCATATATTTGTACAATCTATGAATATGGGCCTCATATTTTAATTCTTTATCAACTTTCAGAAGCAAATCTGTGTTTTCACTATCTAAATTCAATTCTTAAGCACCAAAAATGTATTCTGTATTTTTGCCCTATCACTATTTTCCTATAGTCTTTTGAAATCATTTATAAACCTGCAAAGCATTTTATTTCATTTATTGAACAGCTGTCCAGTAATTTACTTACATCAGGCAGTCACTATATTATAGCTCCTAAAAAAATTCTTTTAATGGCTGGCCAGACACTGCTTACAACCATTGTCAATAAATTAACCAGTAATAGGATCCCTGCTTCATTGATTAGCCAAAAATGTGATACTTGCTGGAATAATTATAAAATCTTATCGATGGAGTAACACAAGGATTGTTAAATAATAGCATTTTTCCAATATTTCAAAGTTTTATATAAAGGCAATCTTTTAAACTTCTTGTGCATTAAAGTATAATACCTATATTTTCTTCTGGAGTGTTTCCTGTTTCAACACTATATTTGTTCAGGCACTCTTGCTACTAATCCATTCAGGCCTTCCTGAAACAATTCCCTGGCAGATACATTGCCACTGTTAGATCACTCACCTATTATATTATTCAACAAATGAAGTTTTTCATGATTAAACCAGCCAAGACAAGCATTACATGCTTTATTATAGTCCTCTTTCACCTTTTGAAATTTTGAATGAATTATCAAGACATTAGAGATTTGTTTTTAAATTTAATTTTCAATCCAATTTATGTTTATGAATGCCATCTTACCTAACTTCATGAGCCAGCATAGGGCCATCAGGTTCTTGGCCAAAATCCACCAGAAACTTCTCATCCAATTTGAGACCTCCATTAACAGTATCCACATCTAGACGTACCAATGTTGACCCATGCCTGTGTGTAATAATGTTTCCATTATAAATGTGGTCGTCGTAATCCAAGAAAAATACAATTGCATGCTCAATTTTGTCCAAAGGTACAAGGGTGGTTTAATAAGTCAGTTGAAAGTAAGAGATACAGAACCACTATCAAAGTTTTTTCAGTTAGCAGAACCCCTTAGAAAAACACACATTAAGATTTCCCGGGGATTGGAATACCTTTGAATTAGGGCACTCGAATGATTTCCAAAATTTGGATAAAGGAGTATTTTTTGTATCACACAAATGTTGCGTTACAAAGGAAAATGATCTTAGGAAACAAAAAAGAAGGTGAGCATTAAGGTGGATCTATACCATAAATTAGGATGATTTGAAAGTATTTTCCATATTTTTGGAGTGGCCATTTGAACTTTTGCAATTCACAGGGAATATCCTAACACCAAAAAAAATAAATAAAACCAACTTACTTCACCATATCTGGATAAAACTGCTTGTCCCAGGGGGAGAACAGGGATGAGGTCACATAAAGTCTAGTACCATCCAAACTCAACTGCAACATCTGGGGGGCTCCATATAGCCTCCTTCCCATTACACTTACAGGTTTTGGTTGCTCCTATTGTAAGAAAATGGATATCGTTACAAGTGTTGAACAGTTGAATGGGATCTAGTCCCTTCAAATTTACATAATGACCAGTTTTTCCTTCATTCAAATTATTGAATGCATTTCGAAACACAAAACTAGATGAGTAATCAAGGCAAATGGCACTACACAACTCCTGGTAGATTAAAAAAAACAGTAACTGATAACACGAAACTTTAAATGATATTGCTCATAACATACATGCAGACTTTGAAGTGTTGAAATTTATTAATAGAATCAAAATTGGGTTGATTCCACCATATTTAACAAAATTGATTCTCAGCAATTATGAAGTTCATAAATATGACACACGAGCAAAAAGTGATTATCACATTCCCTATGTGAGTAAATCTGTGACAAAAACTTTTTCTTAATGGAAAAGTTTTATATGCACAATATATTGGACAATGATATTAAAGTTATTCAATGCATGAATAGATTTAAAGTCGAATTAAGAAGGTGGATTGTTGCTAAAATCCAAACCAATGCAATTGTATAATTATATGTTAAATATGTGCAATCTGTGACAATTTAAAACTTTATAAATTCCTAAAAATTATACTTTATTTTCTCAGGTATACACAAACAGCATAAAATTGTGGAATTTGCAAAGTTTTACTTATCCCATGTGATCATGAAAGAGTTACACACAGTAGAGGAGGGTATGATTTCTTATGTGCACTAACTTTTAATTCAGGATCAGACACCACTTTCACTGGGCCACCATCTAATATGCTGCCACCAAGAAATATCTGCCCAACCAAGCGAGGGTGAGATGGATCGGTGACATCATATTGCCTCACATCTCCATGCAACCAGTTGGAAAAATATAGGTAGCGATCATCAAGGGACATAATTATGTCCGTCATCATGCCTGAAAATTGAAGGAAGCACAGGAAAAATAGTTGTTATCCCCTGTCATTAATAATAATAAAATAATAATTTTACATATAAATAGGCATCTAATATTTTAAATACATATGTCTTCCCCCAGTCATTAATAATAATAATTTTATTGGCTCCGGGACATGGTGTTTCATATATAGAACATGTCATGGAAAAAATAGCTACAACCTAATTGTCCCTTCATATATAAAAAATAATTTTACCTTGTAAAATGGGTAATGGAATAGAATAAATTTAATTTGCTCTGTGGTTCATCATAACTCCAAGATGACATGTTTTATGGACCAGCAATGGACCAAAATTTTGAATTAACGTCAGTTCAGATACTTGCTTGAGCAACCTAAGGAGAATGATACAATGTCCAATAATATGATTTACTTCTGGCATAAGATGTTCCGGGAGGGCAGAGAGAATGCTGGCATTGAAGAATGCCCTGAAAGTCCGTCAATGTCACATAAAAACGAATATGTGCACAAAATGAGGGACATGTTCAACTCCAACTGATGCATGAATATTAGATTAATAGCAGAGGAGTATAATATTCCAAAATGTACATTAAATTTTATGCAGGAATCCTCGTGAGGCTCCAAAAAGTGCTACATGTCAGAAAGGAGATTGCTGGCAACTGGACCACAACATGCCATCTCACACTGCCTTCATTGTGACTGAGTTCCTGACCAGGCACAGTGTGGCAATGCTGTCCCAGCCACCATACAGTGCCGACCTGGCACTACTGGACTTCTTTTTGTTCCCAAGAATTAAGAAAAGAAAAGGGCCACAAGGGTGATGTGTCTGAAGGAGGTTCCCGTCAATGCCTTCTAGGAAGCATACCACAACTGGCAAAAATGTTGTGGACAGTGTTCCAATGCACAAGGGTGCTACTGAGTTTTAGTCAGGTGTACTTTTATCTGTGATAAAGTTTTTCCCTGGATTTATTCAACTTATTTTTGGGACAGACCCTATATCCAAGCCTTGAGATAAATTTGCCTTCTTCATGAAATATTCTCTGACACTGCCAACTGCCGGCCAAAGAGCAAAGTTAAAGGTTGATTGAAGATGCATAAGAAATTCCCAGGGAGATATCTTGTCATTCCCAAATGAGACAATGCAAAGAAATGGCATTTTGGGATATCTTATCATGCCCAAATGATATTCCATTCCTACATGATGAGATATCTTATCATCCCCAGGCAAGTGGTTAAAGAATTGGGTGTCTGGTGAAAAAAATTAAAGTCCAGCATATTAATGGCGTTCTTAATCTATTTACATACCACCACCCAGGATTCTGAATTTAAGAGGCACGAGGGAGACAAAATAGAATAAATTGCTTAAAGTATTATTAAAGATTTGCAATTGACGTTGATATGTTCAGATGTAGAGTAAATAATAATGTGCATCAATTGTTGCATATATTAATGTGATGAAATAGGAGTAAATATCATTTTAAAGCTACAATTCATCTTTATTTAGATTAAAAGAAAGATTCAGTTGAATAACACATGAAACATGTCAAACATTATTCAGAAATCTGGGTGATGTACCTGTGCTGAACTTTAATATTTCATTATTTACTGTATGTGAAGTATAATATTTATCAGTAGGTACAAAACAACAATATATTTTGCTATGGACCAAGGCAGAAAAATGATTTGCATGTTCCATATTTTTCCCTGTCAAACCGTATGACTGGGCTAGTTACTTTATTATAATGTAATGGCTCCATTGTTTTATGAGAGGTTTTTTCATGTGTGCATACTCCCTTTTATCTAACAAGATTGAAAAATTAAACTTTTGTTCACCAGAAATTTTACTGTTGTATTCAGAAATTTCTAGAAAATTGATTTAGTGCAACTTCTCTTTGGTGTAGAGCAATCCATTTTTATTGTAGGACCCTGAGTTTTCGTTAGTTTTTTTCTAGACTCACCATATAACTAATTTCTTTATTGACAAGTGAAAATTATCATTAATGTTTTGAGTCAAATATCTAAAATAATTTTACCTGCCATTTCTGGCATAACCCATCCTTCCACTTTCTTCTTTGGTATTTTTATCACTTGACGTGCATCCCAAGACCCATCTTCCTTCCGGAAGAATCTAAGAGGAATGTAGATTTATTAATTAGTAGCTATACTGTAATATTAAAGGCAGTTATAAGATATTTATCTATGTAGTTGCTAATCAGTTATTTAGCATTAGTTTGTGCCTTGACAATGTCATTATTTTTCAACTTCCATTACATTTATTATTTTTGAACTGTTAAAACATAAATAGACAAAACAATATACAAATACATATTTCTTTTATTTAAAAATTATTTCAATGCCAAAATGTCAGATTAGTCATGCACTTAATCACATAAACTTGAGATAACTTGCAATAACATAAAAATAACACAGCACAAAGACAAAACATGGGATAATTTGCGCTTCAAATTTTGCATTCCTGCAGCATTTAATTATAGAGAATATCGTATCTCCAGACATAATTGAATGGAGTACAAGAGTAATGACTGTAAAATTGTTTTGAAGAGAAGAAACATAACATCCACTGATGGTCTACTGTTCAGTCTTAGATTTGTGATGGGAGAGAAAAAACATTACAATAGGACAGTCTTCTGAACAATCTAATGTTACAGTGGAGATGAATCATGCAAAGTGCAATATGAAGGACAACTCTTTACTCAAAGTCCATAACAACAAAGCTATTTCATCAAGGCAGAATGAGAAAACATTCATTGGTAATGTTTTACTCCAAGGGCAGAGGCATGGAGTACTTGAATATAAGAATTGTGAAATCTCATAATAATTATAAAATGAGCAATTGAATAGACAAACAAATGAAAAAATTGTATGTACATTACTAAACACAAAAGAAGAAGATAGATTGGCTACATTACAAAAAAATAATATATTAGTAAGGAACAGCTGGGATGTTCAAAAGTCAAAACCAAGAGAAAAATAAATATATAAAGAAGAGATCTGGACATAGATTAAGTACGTATGATATTATATGTAGCTGGTTAAGTATGACATTTTAACTAAAAACTAAGATACAGTTAATTTCTCAAAAGATTTTAATAACTATTTCAAAATCTATGCAACTATTTCATGACAATAATTCAATTGTAAATCTTAATAGTGTATTGTGTAACGAGTGCGGTAAGTTACTAATAGTGCACACGGACAATATTGGCACACGAGCAGAGCAAGTCCGGCAAGTCGACTAAGTGTGCTATTGGTAACACTGCACGAGTTGCACAAACTAAGTGCGTGGAAAATGAATGTATGTGGAAGAAAAGAGGGATTTTTTTTTACATAAAAACAAAATACGTCTTTAACATTAAAAATTATGGTTAGATTGGCACAATTAGTGAAATGAAAATGGCCACTTGTAGATGAAATATTAATACATATCATTATCTATATTTTCTTGAATTGCCATAAATGAATTATGAATAAATGATTAACTCACTTGTGTGCATTGTTTCATAGGTTATTTTACTTTTAATTTCCTGTGATAGAATTTCGAGACTATATGTTTATATTTAGTGTATGTTGCTGAGCCAACAAATATGTGACATAGCAATTGGGAGCGGCAGCATTAGAGTGTGTTTTATTTTTAAACGTCACACTTGAAGGTGTGTGTTCCAAACTATTGCTACACAGTGAATAATTGACGATTTGGCATACTAAAATGTGTATACCAAATGGCATTTTCCGAGTACATGTAAAAAAATTTATGAAATTCCACAAGATTTGCATAAGGTACATTGGGTTGAAAAATACGCCTATAGAAAGCATTATAACCCCCACAGATGGTCCAATGAGAGATCAATTTACATAGGCATTTAGTATGGCAAATATTAGTGCAAGAGAGTAAGAAATTATACACATGTCCTCTATTAATGTATTCATTCAATTCCTAACTAAACATTTCTACAACACATTCCATAACATGCAGAGGAAAAGGTGATATATACAGATGTATAGACATGTACGTATTTAAAAACATTTAATAACATGCACAGCATGTATAAACAGATGTATAAGATGTAATAACCCAGTTTTGAAATTCCCTTTTTACATATCAAAAAGTAGTTGAACCCATAGTATCAGGATTTCGGCATACAATAAATTGATAGATGAAAGACTAATGTTTACATTGGACATTTTGTAATCACAAATGTAACCAGACATATATTAATTATACCCAAGGAAACAAGAACACAATTTTACTGTAGCCATACCTCTTAAGACATGCATCAAATATATCTTGATAGGGAAATGTTGGTTCCCACAGAGATATGGTAGGGGTTGCTAGTTGAACAGTTTACATCTTTGCTCAAAGTGCACATTTAACAATCACAAAAGATAATAAGAAACAACTCACTGATATACCACTGCATTGAGAGCACAGCCAACATAACCATAGTCTTTCTTAGGGTCATGAGCAAATCGCACTTCCAGAGGTGCAACGCCATCCTCTCCCAAGTCTATTGTTTGCAGCAGCTCATGTTTTTTCCAGGACCATATGTTTAAACTGCGTCCATACACACCTGATAAAAGTACCTTTATTTATATTTAAATTCTAGTACATCTATAACACCTGGTGGAATTTGTCTTCTTCTAACTTCAACCTCATCATAATTTAAATAGGTATGTACAACAAAGTCATTATGTAACTCAAATTGGAAATAAAAACTATCTACTGAGAAGAAATGAAACATTCTTAACAATGATATACCATGCAAGAACCTAATAATTCTCAGATCTCAAATAGAAGCACAGGATGCATAGAGGGGCTTTTGAAGACAGGTCTTTACTCAAGGAAATAATTTAAAGACATTAAAATGACAGAAACAAGACATTTTAACATTGTGTAAACAAAATTAGATGATTAACAACAATATATGATGCAATGAATGTAATCAACTGAAATTCCTGGTTAAAAATAAAATTTAAGAATGAACCTATAAGAATTATTTCCATGGTATAAACAATTTTTGTAAGAAAACTCCCCAGAAGTTTGAAGCGATCCACCATATGACATAAGACCATTAAGAATATTTTTTTCTAATATTTAACAACTGATGAAGCACTTAAATAATAATGTGCATATGTCTTTGGGTGGCTGTTCAAGAAACCAATTTTGCCTGGATATTCATATCACCAAATCATGTCAAGAGACCATAAAAAATTATCAGCCTCCACAGCTGGAAAAAATAAGCAAATTCTCCTTTCTTGTCCAAAGGTAGAGAAGGATGATAACATGAGGGCTATTCTGATAACAGTGCCTGAATGTTGACATTCAAGTCTAGATCTTCCCCTCCGCCCCCCCTCCACTGAACATCCTCAAACTAAATACTACACCCTCCCCTTATATTCCTCTGGAAATCACCTTTCTCATTTACGTATAGACTTGTTTTAGCTTCTGACTGTTTCCAGGAAATGCCTCAAAGTAGGAAATACTTTCCGGCGTGACTTCGTGGAACTGCTTCATGATTAAATGAGACACAAACTTTGAAATTCCACATAAAATATATTTT
>WURS02444701.1:0-14651 GCA_011762765.2 Rhinocypha anisoptera
ACGTGATAACAGCGACATCACGTTCGTCAAATCTCTTTTGTTGTTTTTTCGTTTGCGTTCCGTCGAGAGAGAGTGACTCTCGTCTCGTTTTGCTTTCGGTGTATCTTTGAAAAGGGGAGTTTTCTCCTTCCGAGATTCCATTCGCCTTCCCAGAAAGTTTCCGCCGTCTCTTTTGGGGGCCCGCGTGACCGCGTTAAGGCCGGTTCGCATTGAACATAAGAACATAACTCAAGGACGTTACTTCGACATAACTTAAGCCCTAAATCTTTTATCGTTCACAATGGTCTACGTATGCCTACTAAGTTCAACCAATGAGATAACGTCTTTCACTTTCTAAGTTGACCAAAGAGAATGTTTCTACTTCCCCGTGTTTTGTCTATTAGCAGACACAGATAATTGCGGTGAAGCTCGGAATTGAGTTGCGAAAGTAATTTTCATTTTTCACCGATTCAATTAACGCGGGCTCCCATGTTTTGTTTCAGGTTTGTTTATGTTGGTACTTCACTTTCTGGCCGCTGCTGGAGCTAGTGTTTTCACGCCACGGACGCTCGTGATTGGATAAATTAAGAACTCACTCTCCGCCGTGATTGGGCAACTTGAGGACATGACGTAAAAGATGAACCTGGGCCATCTTTCGCGTTACGTTTAAGTTCCCACGTTACGTTAAGGTCTCGTTCCCCACGCATATGCTCGACTCTCAGTTTCTCCAGTTAAGTTCTTACGTTATGTTCGACGCGAACGGGCCTTTATACTCGCGAGGATCGCTTGCACACACATACACACACACACACACTCACGCGAGAGGCCGTCTTGTTATGGCAAGTCCTTTCCGGGCGTCGGAAAACAAAAACGTCTCCCGAGGTCTCCCACGTTCGAAACTTGACCTGAGTCATTATCTTTCTCCTTTGCACAACCTTCGTTCTGTCTATAGGTACACCGCATCCACTTCCCGGTACCGATTGTATGCCCTGCGGACCCGAGGTTCAAACAGAGACTCCCTCATCCCTTGGCTCGTCGTATCGCGAAGCATTTTCATTAACGCCTCTCCCCCACGCCCCCCTGAATGATAACGACCCGTCCTTTCGCATCCGCTGCGGATTCTTCTCTTGTCAGCCGATGTGTTTGCGAAAGGAGGCATTGGATCCCGAGACGTTATTCTCCCGGCGGAACGATTTTCAAACGCCGGGAATTTCATCTCGTGAGCAACTCTCCTGCAATGTGTGCTCGCAGCGGTACGCTAGAACAGTCGTTAGAAGAAGGCGAAGCCGTCGGGACAATTGCGAACAACCTTTTCAGCGGCTTAACTGTCTTGCTTCTCGTCGTGGCGTTAGGCATATACCTACAGCCGAAAATATATTGTTTTTGTTGTGAGTATGCTAGCGTCTACATGGATGGCCGCAGCCTCCTTCCCCTTTTTTTCATTGTAAGTCCCATTTAATTAAATGCCGAAGTAATAGACTCAAAAGTTTCTTTTGTTAGGTGAGAATAGGGAGGTCATCGGAGCGCTAAGATCCTTACCTTCAACTTTGTAATAATTACTTTCTTCATCCCATCCCGTACAACATACATTTTTCTGTTTTGTACGAAATTATTTCACGAAAATTATAAATAAACTGACGTACCCAAAAAGGTTGCTATGTTAAATTTCTAATTTTTCTCCGCATTAGCATTTCCCAGTTTTTTAAATCGAGGGTCGCTTTGTTCGATGGTTTTGGCGTATATGTTTTACGTCCGCTAGCCCTTGCTGACGCCAACCATTTAAGAAAATTAGTTTGAGACAAAGACATATAGCATCCAAGCCCTGGGTGGGATTCGAACCGGAGGTTTAGACGTTCGAGTGTGAACACCGGTTGCCGGGATGATTGAAGGCGGTTTTGAGTTTAAAAAAAATATATATGCGATATACCAACCGAAACGAGAATATTTTTGACCAATTTAATTCAGGTGATACGATCGTGGGGGAAAAACTATTAGTAATGCCCAAAAAATTAGCACTTTGCCGCAGGATGAATTATTTATTATTGCCAAGCGTTTCGACTGCTAGGCCATCGTCAGGTACCTAGAGAAGAAAGAAATTAAAAGAAGTGCTAAATTTGTTTGCATTACCATCATGAAATTCCACTACATCTCGCCGGAATTGGTTACTTTTATAAGAAAAAACTAATGTTAGGGCTAAGGTGCTTTAGGCGAACGAGATAGATTAAGAGCACTCTTTCAGAGCACTTTTATTTCCTTGACTGAAATAGAATCCTGAGCTAATGGCCTTCGCGCAGTGTTTCTGCCTGGGACTTCCCATTATCTTTTTATTTATTTATTTGCAAATGCAAGGTTTGCTCGCCAGTGGCAAAGGGTAAAGACGCAATTCCCACAAGTCATTCTTACAACTTTAATGCACCTCGTACTTCTGGAATAATACACATTGTTCTAAGTTTTCATTTTTCTGTGAAAGGGATTTTCCAAATAGTTAGGCCTACATCCATTGAGTATACGGATTATTAAAAGTTACTTCCGTACAATAATGTGTGTGACGGTTAATGATTTTGAATTATTTGTACAGATTTCACTATACTGATATGGCTTTAAATATTCTAATTCAGCATAAATGCTTCGTTCAAAATGCCATTTCGTAAATTTCAGTCAGATGATTTAAGGTTGATTCCGTACATCGGTGTGTAGCTATGAATTATATTATTACGTAATATAAAAATATATATTTTTAATTGATTTCAGATAATTTTATTATTATAATACAGCCTATAAGAGTAGCTTGTATGACTACGGATCCTCCATAATCGATTTCTTGAATGATGGCTTGGTATTTACCCGCTTGGTGCTGAAAATTGTGCTTGAATTATTTCTGTTAATTGTATTCTATTCGTTGCGCATTTCTGTATTAAATTCATGTTCAGATAAACAACAGTAGTTTTCCACTCCACAAGGGAAAGACTGGAATCAAACCCACCGTGAAATTCCGTTTCTTCTGGGATTAGGTATTTCCAGTTAGACTCTATTTAGTAAAACCGAAGCTTTCTTTGTTCCATGACGTTGCTGTTCTATGCGTAAATAACAATTGACTCGCTGAAATTCCTTTTTCGTCACGTTTTAAAACGCGATCGTGTCAAATGATGAAACGTCTGCAATGTTTCTCCGTTTTGTCATCAATTCCAAGTTTTTTCAATGGTGCATTGTAATCAAGCAATGATCCAAATGAAAAATTATGATGACATTACCGGGTTTGTGAATGAATGCGCGCTTCACCTGACTGCTGACTCTTTTCTGTGGAACCTTTGGCTCTCACATCTTCATGGCGTTGACCACAGATGCGAACTGATGAGAAGGAATGAATTTCATTATTCCGCTACCTATGTACCCTCGCTGTACTTAAAGTTCTTTCATGCGTAATACATTTCTTGGTAAATTCCATGCTGCGTTGCCATCACAGTAAACCGATCTCAGCCAGCGATGAACCTAGTGCATAGGTTTTTCTTTTGCCTTTTGTGGCTCATACTTTTGCTTCAGATCCGATCATCACTCTGTGTCAGGCTCTTCGATCCGGGAGGAGAAAGGCAGAGAATGGAAGGTAATCAGAGTATCTTCCATAAATATTTCAACCGGGAGGTCTCCTGTGAAAAGGGGAGAATCCCTACCTATTATGGTCTCCTTCTCTCTCTCTCTCTCTCGAGGCAACTCAAGAAAAGGAAGTATTGCATCGTTTATTACTCTCGCCTCGCCTTCCTGGGTGTGATTACTCAGTGTCAGAGTGCGTGTCAACCGTTGTCGGTCAGGACGCAGGTCCCCTCTCTTGTCTCCCTCCCCTCCACGGCGGCCGCGGGAGATTGAAATGTTGACAGCCAAAATTATCCGACGGCACGTGCCTAACCCCGCGTTGGCACCCCGAAGCAACCTCAAAAACTCTCTCGCTTGCTTCGTTGACGGTTTGTTACGCAAGACTTTTACCGAATCGCAGTGTATATTTTTTTTACGAACGCCTATTGAATTTTAAAAGGTTTACTCAAGTGTTCCATCTTGTCCACGTGCGATATATCAGTCAAGGGCGTGTTGCTGATCTATATAATTGAAAATTCTTTGATTAATCAATCGAGATTTCCGAAATATCGTGTTTTAGAATTTACATGTGCTGACTGAGGCGTATCATTACCAGAAATTTAACTACTTTCGCGCCAAAAGTATATAAACTCAATTTTTTAGTATTTACGGTTCGAAAAATGAAGAAGGAATTTTCATGAAAAGCATATCGTCATGAAGATAATTTAACTTTACGTTAAATGCTCGTAAATACATTTTTAAAATAATTTTTTTCGAGTCATGTTTTTACAGTGAGGATGGAAAAAAAGGCACCTCTTTTGAGTAGCGGAGGGTAGCGTCACTTTGGTGGCTCATAATAATAATATGAAAGACGCAAACGAAATGAAATTTTGATAGAATACCGGCAGTACCATTGTCACAATTCTTGAAAACTTTCAAAAGTTTACGTAGCTTTGTTATTCTCTTCGATTTACGAAACAGGGTTTTCTCCGTAAGTATGCGACTCAGATGCAAGCGACAAAAACCCTAGCCTTCCTTTTGAAATTTCCATTGCGATTCCATTAACGTGATAAAACTAAGCATGGTATTTTATATCGAGTTTTTATATTCCTAGAAATTGACGACGGAGAAAAGGAGGCATTAAAAACGAATAGACATTGCGGCGTTGCCAGATGGGCAGCGTTCTCTCAAGTGGCCGTTCCACTAAGCTCTTCTTTATCGTATGAACGGACAATTAATGCTAAAATGTAAAGTTTTTGTTCGGATTTTGCACTGATTTTAATTATTTGCTTCCAAACAGCCTGTTCTCGTAACTGAAGCTTAAATTCAGGTATCCATAATTTTTAGCCCAGAGAGTAGAATTAAATTGACGTTCGTTCGGAGGATAGAGGACAACAGTTTCTCCGGCATTCCAGCTGGTGTCTTCAGGGCGACCAACGAACGTGATGCGAACCCCAGCGACATTTGATGGATGTGTTGAAATTGCACTCTAGTGGAGCCTCAATGTTTTTTCTGTGCCCTTTAAAAAGGCACATTGATGGGTGCTATTGAAAATTTTGAAATAATTATGCAATCGAAAACATTTTTGTGTAATACTGAAACGTTTTATGTCACAGATTTCATTGTAAATATAAAGATCTGGGTTAAAAAAAGACATATCGTAACCAAAATGCACGCTATTCTTGTTCTTCAGCTCTTCCCTGCCTTCATTTGTGGTTGCTCCTTCTTTTTTCCCTTTCCACTCCTTCCTGTTCCCTGTATCGCCCACACACCCAGTCCTTTCTCCGTCAAGTCCTCGCTCACGCAATCCTTCCACCTTTTCGTTGGTCTCCCTCTCTTCTCTTCTGCCCCCCACCTGAAGATCCAGCATCTTACTTAGCACGTGGCTCTCTCCTCTCTTCACATCACACGTGTCCAAACCACTGAAGGCGTCTTTCCCGAGCCTTCTTAGATGCCTCCACCCATCCCAAGGAATTCGTCATTCCATAATCCTGTCCCTCCTTGTCTTTCCCATTGTGTCAATCTCAGCATTCTCATCTCCGCCACATCCAGTTTCTTCTCCAGTGCTTTCTTCAAAGGCCAAGTCTCACTGCTGTAAATCATTTCAGGTCTCACTACTGACTTATAAACCTTCCCCCTTTGTCCTTTTCTTTATCCTTCTGTCGCGCAACGCACCAGAGACTCTTTTCCAATTTATCCATACCACTTGGATCCTGTGGTTTAGTTCCCTTTCCAGTTTTCCACTTTCTGTGATGTAGGAGCCAAGGTATCTGAACTCCTTCACCCTCTGCAACCTGTTTTCCAATAACTGCATTTTTTTATGACATTACATATATATATGCACGCTGTATGTCATTGAACTTGTTAAAATGTTGTCTTAACCATAGCTGGGGGAATAAGATAATTGTGTTGAGGGATACTCATCTACATTCATTTGCAATGGAAACATTACCAGATACATTTTAAACACAATTAGCTTTAGCAGAATCATAAATAGTATTTTTGATTGGAGATCATGAAAACCATATCTCTTAGAAATAATAAGACATTCAACTCATTGTTCTACGATTGTGTACATAGTTATTTTCGGTGGCACTCCCTGTGCAAATCGTATAGCGTATTTACTTTATAGTTGATCTACCTTCACTTGCTTTTCATCAATTTTATGATGTAACTTCTGGCCCATTGTTGTGATGTTGTGTACTGGCCATTTGTTTCATTGATGTTAATGTGGAGTAGAATTTTGGATGGTTAATTGTTGGAAAGTTTTTGTTTGGCGTTTGTCTAAGGGGAAGAGCGGGGATTGTTGTGTGGAGGAATAGCGGGAACTGTTGGGTGCGAAGTGGGGGTGAGTGTGAAGTGAGAAACGAGAGATTAGAGACGTAAATTTGGAAGTGTGCGGCGATTTTTTTTTACTCCCGAGGAGGAGAATGGTACAAATAATTCTCACGTTACACTGATATTATTCACCGCTTATCAAAATGAGTTGTCTTCACAAATCGCTATATTTATTCCAAAATACTCGTCATAAACGTAAGCCATTTCTAAGAAATAGGTTAAAAAAAAATTTGCAATTTCCACTTTAAAAAACTTCTTCTTTATTCCGACATGTTTCGGTGCACTACACCATTATCAAGTCCTTGATACTTGATAGTGGTGTAGTGCACCGAACCATGTCAGAATAAAGAAGAAGTTTTTTAAAGTGGAAATTGCAAATTTTTTTAACCTATTTCTTAGATTATGGATCATTTCCACCACATCTCTCCTGACTATAACGTTTCTTGTGTGAAACTACCTTACTAGTAGCCATTTTAATCCTCTGTTTTGTGTTTACTAAGATTATTAGAGTCAATAGTTAGAATTTAACAAATTTCTTGAGTACTCCTTCCTAAAATTCTTAGGGTCATGTAAAAGGCTAAATTTCCTGATTGAAAAGCCAGAATCCACCTAACTCCAAGTCAATATCTTATTATGTAATCCTTCAAGCCCATGACATGAAACAAAAGCAACAAGCTCAAACCATGGCATGAAATAAGTTATATTAACAGTAAAGTCTAAAAATAAATGATAAAACATAGTAAATAGTATTGACAGTAAAGTCAGTCCCTCAGAATGGAATTTTAAAACAAATTTTTCTTAACTTAATTTTATATTTCTTTGTGGTATTCTAATAAAATGAAATGAGTAATGAAACTTCAATGATCTCCAAATGTACTTCCCCTCCCTCCCAATCAACCCCCACCTCCCCAGCCCACTCCCTCAATAGGATATACTTGGTGTGTCACAAAAGCAACAGACAATCATTCACAGCTATATTTAAATTTTAGTATACCATCTTCACAGTCTCTAACCCCCCAGTATATCATATGTTCATGTGCCAAATCCATCCACTGCTAGTTCTAATATGTCCTTTCCCTATTTCACTGTGGCTACTATCTAATCTTCCCCCTAATGGAAATTCTCATCTTCAGAATCTAATTCATTCTTGAATTCCATGGAATGTTCACTAAACATCATGGCTATCATTGCTCTCATTATAAACTGCCACTTAACTTTATGAATCCAATTCACCTCTGGAATCAATTTTGGAAAATTCTGGATAGGAGACTTATTTTACTTTTGTGTATGAAAAGACATGACAACCCAGGATTACCCTTAATGGTGGTATAAGATAACAGCAAATTATAACATAACATGTATCTTAATGGTCATAATATTGGTATTAGATACTGCAGAACTAATAAGTCAAAACAAAGTAGGATATGCTACCTTACCTTTAAAAAATATTATGGGTAAAAAAAGGTTACTTTAAAGGTGACGTCAGTCTCCCAGATGGCAGATCTCAGTAATAAGTAGAAAATATATTTCTCTACTCCTGAACTCCTTATCACTTTGCAACAGCATTCTTCGTGGAAAGTTTAGAAGGTACTAATGGTTAGAGTCCATGAGTTAGAGGCTATGAGACCAATATTTTTAACCCCATTCTCTTATACTCATGGCCTCTAACCATTAGTATAAGAGAATGGGGTTAAAAATATTGGTTCCATAGGGTTTAGCAGTTTGTGAAACCAACACCAAAGTTTTATGGATTAACAATGAGCAGATATATGGTGTATATGAATACAATTGTGTTCATAACCAACTCTTTTATGTGCAATGTGTTTTTTGTATGTCTGCATTTCTGTGCTGATGTAGTTTTCTAATTCTCAAATTTTGAAAGATGATTTCTTGTGCACATCCATGAGTTTCAATGTCTACTTTCAGGGCTGCTTACTGGTAACAAATTGTCAGGACTCAAATTTCGTCTCCAAGATGGTGCCCATCACATTGTAGACTCAAGTGAGCTTGCTTTCATGTTGGCCACTCAGGGAGCTATAAAAGAAGGTTTGTAATTTATCACTTTCATATTTTTTAAGTTAATGAAAGCAATGAAAAATAAGCACCCAAACAGATTGTTATCTTGGCTTTTGGTAACCTTTTAATGTGATTATGTGTGTGTGATGAGATTTTTTAATGTGATTATTTCTTGAACTCTGAAATGTGTTAACCAGAAATTTTGATGGTTTATTTTATTTATTAGTTATGTTTCATTTTCGTAAACTATTTCTTGGTCTCATGTATGTATTTCAGTACATATGTGACCATTAAAAGTGTTACTGTTATTTAATACAATTTTTTAATAGTCTATGAAGCTAAGAGGCAGTAAAAAAGGTACCATATTTTCTGACCCATAGGATGCACTTTTTTCACTTGAAAATTTTATCCGAGATTAGCCTGCATCTTATGGGCCAGGGGTAAATACTTATCCAGTGACAGGAATAGTCATGCTCATATTTTTTAAAAATTATTGTGATAAAGAAGAGAATTCCTTAATATTTGATCATACCTATTCTCCTATTCTGTGATGAATTAACTTTAATGTAGTTGTTAATTTGGGAATGTAACAATTGCATTTTATATAGAAATACTCTTTTTTCCAAAAGTCTAACCTGAAAAAAATCACACTGCATCATATGAGCAGGTGTATCCTATGTGCCAGGAAATGTGGTGCTTGTGATTTACATTTACAAAAGAAAAGAGTAAGATTAATAAGACTTACATTGAGGCTTAGTAGTTTAATACAGAGCAATAGAAGGGATCCTAATAAGGAAGAATTGTAGAGGTACACTAAGGATGGTATATAAGAAACTAGTGCAGGAAAAGTTTTTTTGTTACAAATTCTATATTGTTCCATTGGCCAAATGCATGCCATGAATACATAGAAATATAAATATCAAAACTACCATTATGCCTCAGTCTGTCCATTTTTAAGCCACTCCAATTTTTTAAAATTTCATTATCTCATACTGTGTATAATAAATATGGCATTTATTCTAAGTTTTCACTTAAGTTCAGGTGTAGAAATTCATGTAAAAGGGGGTTGAAAGAAGAAACCTTTAGCCAATATATGGGGTGAACTATCCACATCTTGTCAACCTGTAAGATACGGTGCTAATTCTCTATTTAATATAAGGGTGATCTAGAGACTCCTGTTCAGTCTCTAGATCACCCTTTGATTAAATAAGGAGGCTTAGGACCATATCGTACAGGTTTACCTCTTAGCAAGGTCTCTGTAATTCACTCCATATATTGGTTAAAAGTTTCTTGTTTCAATCGCATTTCATAGCCAATAGCTCACCCCTCATCTCTCAGTTAAAAAGGGTTGAAGATAAAAACTATAAAGATATGAACAGGGCACACTTCAAGTTATTGGGTGAGGTGCTGGAACTTCAAGGGGAGCTGCTTCAAACTAGTCTTTTGATTAATAACTTATTATTAGCGTCCTTGCCGATTGTAGGTTTTTATGTTACTGACATGTTAGTTTATGAGTTTCTTTTCAATGTTTGGGGCTAGTTTTTGGTTAATTGAAGTTTGTTGACAAAGAAAAAATCTTAATGATTTATGAATTTTTGTACCAAAATTGACTAATATAAAATTCTACCTAAAACATAAAAAAACTGGTAAAAAACATTGTCTCAGGTTTGTGAAAATATGGTACATATGCTAATTAAATATCCTTACTTCATAAGCAAATGTATCTTATTAATATTTTACTGTTATCTGTTTCATACATCCCTAATGACCAAATTCAGCTAAACAGTGTCACTACCAAAATTATCATTGAAATATATTGAAATACAATTCAGGTAAACCTTAGTTAATATCATAACAGTAGAACAATCATGTACATTTCCATAGACACAGATATAGTCTGGCTCTGCATGGTTATTGGATTTCCACCACATTCGTTGCTTTTTGCATCAATGGTTTTGCCTGCATTCCAGCTGACATTTTCAGGCCAAAGGTGGTGGACCCTTCGACCTGAAGACACCAGCTGGAATGGCGGTGAAACTGTTGTTGCGAAACCCAATGAACGCAGCAGAAACCCGATAGCATGCAGAGCCAACCTAATCCATGCCACAGAAATCTATGTACAAACACAGACATAGTCTGTAGACATGTTGTTCTTTTACTGTAATGGATATTAACAACTTCCATGAATTAAAGCTTGAAAGCATTGCCCTGATTATGTAATTGTAATATAAATGTGTACATTCTAGGTGATTAAAAATCTGAGCACTGAATGTCTGAAAACTACCAACTGGTTGATTATGCATAGTTGCTCATTTCTAATTATAAGCCACTTATTGTCCCACCTTGAATACAGGTCCAATAAATGTCCCACCATGTAATTGTGCTGAAATAATATGAATAATCTGATTGCAGTTTTTGAGAACGGCTCCTGGCAAATTCTGGAGCCAATAATGGCAGTTGAAGTCACGGCACCTAATGAGTTCCAGGGAATTGTGATGGGTCAGCTGAGCAAGAGGCATGCAATAATCACAGGAACTGATTCAAATGAAGGGTGGTTCATTTTGGAGGCAGAGGTGTGTGCTTTTTATCCTCTAGATAATGATAAAAAGTTATTATTTCATAAAGGTTATTGACATTACATGTTTAATACAGTGAATATTTTTTAAATATTGAGTGTTGTGTGGTATTAATTGGTATCAAGGAATAATTTATTCAACCCCTTTCATAATGATGTACAATAATTTGGTCTGAACTGCAAGACATCATCCTTTTGAAGCTGCATTAGTGAAGGGCCAATCACATGTCAATTATGAGAAATTCAAGAGACAGTTTTGTCATCTGTGCAATGTGCTCTTCACATTAGTGAATCCACCACATTTAAACATTTAAATATAAAGCATTTTCTGTAACAAATATGATACATCAGATGTGGATATAGTAATTAAATTGTATATTTAAAGTTCTCCTGTTGAACTGTAGTTTTAAATAAATTGGTAAATGAGGTAATTAAAATGAAGTGCGGCATATAATTACTGTCCACCCTGATGAATTGTGATGGACAATTAATTTTACTGGTCTTATTAACAGTGATATACTAATTGAGTGGCTATGGTGGCTTAAACTTTTTTCATTATCAGGTTTGAAGATCATTATGTTTAGTTCCATTTTTCCTTCCCTTACAGTTTTTATTCAGTAATTTTATGAAGCATATATGTAGTTTCATTTTGAAAGTAGTAAATTGAGAGTCAAAGAAACTGCCAGTTTAGTTTTCTTAGTTGTCACTCAATTAAGAAAATAGAGAGCTAATCACATGTTAATGAAGTCTTAGTGTTGTGAAATGACCATAGCCATATAAGCATCCTATTAAATTAAAATACTACTACTACATGAAGTCTTTGGATGAAAACAAGACACAACTGGAAAAAAGTCATTGTTTTAACACTGACGTAGTACATATTGTGCAAATATTGATAAATATAATGAATTAATGATCATCATAATTTGATAAATATTTAAAATTCAAAGTAAAAAATGTGATACAGAAAATATCAGTAAACAAATTTTGGTATGATGCCAATTGTTGTCACCCTTATCCTGCTAGAGTGGGGTGATGCCAATTTGTTTTTCGACACTGATTGTTTGAGCAAAAATAAAAGCTGCCACTCCAAGGAGAAGATAAAATTTATTTGGCCATATTCAATGTGTTAAATAAATTCATAACTTATTTGAATTTTTTAAACCTATGCATCGGTTATCATTGTAGGTCTTTTGGTTTTCTCAGATAATTGTGAATGAAAAATGATTTTAATTTGCATGAATTTATAAGAACTCTTAAAAAAATAAAATTCTTATATTATTTCAATGATTTGTTGAATTTAAATGATGTTCATGTTATTATCACAAAATTACAAAGTAACATTGGTGATTTTACTGGCAAATTCATGTCAATAAAATAAAATTCTCTTTTTTGATGTGTTTATTGTATTGCTTAGTTTCAGGCCTGATTTGGTGGAATTAAAATAAATTAATAAGGAGATTGCAATTTTTCACTCTTAAAAATATTATGAATATATAGAGACATAATGATGATAATAATAATATTTTGTCAGAGTGATCTACAAAGTACATAAACCTTATAGAGTCAGGTGAGATGTCGTGGAAACAATCCATAATCTAAGAATTAGGTTTAAAAATTTGCAATTTCCACTTTAAAAACTTCTTCTTTATTCCAACCTGTTTAGGTGCACTACACCAATATCAAGTGAGCTCAAGCTCATACATTTTCATACATAAATGTATTAGCTTGAACTCACTTGATAATGATGTGGTGCACTAAAACATGTCGGAATAAAGAAGAAGTTTTTAAAGTGGAAATTGCAAATTTAAAAAAATCTATTTCTTAGATTACAAAGTAGATGTATGACACATCAAAAAGTATAGATAATAAACAGATATGAAAGGTTGAACAATATAAACAATGTAATAAAAAGAGGTTGACACAAAATGTAATACAGGAAACCATACAGTTACAAAATTCAATCACTACATATGAGATTGACAAAAAACATTAGTAGAAAGTGATGCGTGTGATGTAGGTGCAGTTTAAATTACATCCAATAGGTATACATTTATATGAGATTAACAAAAAGTAATTAAAACATTTAATTTAATATGTCCAAGAGGTATTCATTGGTTGAATAATACTGATTGTCATGTAAATATTGTTTAACCATTTTTTTCAATGAGTCATTGGATTTAATTGATTTTATCTGAACAAGTATGATGATGCAGTAATGTTAAAAAAAAGTCCAAACAAAGTATATTTAATAGTGAGAAATCACCATCTTCTTATCATTAAACTGTTTATTCTATATTGCTCTATTTGTACCATCTGTTAAGCCTTTTTCAATCCTTGGCCCACAGGTTCCCCTGAACGACATGTTTGGATATGCTACAGAGCTTCGATCTGGAACACAGGGCAAAGGAGAGTTCAGCATGGAATACAGTAGATATGCTCCGGCACTCCCAGAAGTCCAGGATAAGTTGATCCAAGAATATCAGGAAAGTTTAGGTTTAACAAGCCAACAGAAAAGAAAGAAGAATTGATCGTGATCAATTTTTAGAGAATCTGCAATAGGAATTTTGATGTACATTTTTACGTGGACAGGATGTTTTAAAATGAAGTGGATTTTGTTGATTTGAGTGTGAGAAAAAATGTGATTGACTACAGGAGAGTGAGTAATAGGAAAAATGAGAATTATCCGGCAGGTCCGGTTGAACAAGGTGCAGGGTACCCAGCTCTGTGTGGAACATACTCCAGACAATATGGAAATTAGGTATATGATCTTCACATGTGTTATATTAATACTTGATACCATAAATTTAATCTGTTGAGTTGGTTACATTATCCATCTGTATAGTATTATTATGTTTTCTTTTCTGTTTTCAATGTTTCTGCAAAAGATTAAACCCTTTTGCTCTTAGAGAGTTTTAGCTCGTGCAGGCCAGTACTGCCAAGTGCATTTTAAGGCAGTTTGTGAGAGTCTTAAAACAAAATTTTTGTCTTTATATATATTTATTGTCAAAAAATTCTCATATATTCTTTATACTTATGAGAATTTCAAAGTAAAATATTGGGCTTGTGGACTTCATTTTGATTTGAAGGTGATAAATGAAAAAATGTGGCCCAAATAGGTCAGCTAATAGCAGTAAAGGAGTAAAACCCTTAAGTCCTAGACTTCACTGTACTTTAGATTATTTTTCCCCCACCCGATAAGTTAGCTGACTTTCAGTAAACTTTAACTTTGAGTTAAAGAATTCCATATGGACATAAACTAGGGAAGTTATACTTTTTCAAGATACCCCAAACAATTATCTTACATCTTTCCCATACCTGTCTTAGTTCCGAAATTCAATCCAGGTAAGAAAAATAAGTTTCACTAATAAATTACATCAATACTGTGTAATGGTAAAGTGATGAACGAAAGTGTGAAATTCTTTTTGAACCTTTACTAAAGCACTGAAGAAATATTATTTGCCAGTAGTACCCTTAAGGGACATATTAAACTTTTCATCCAGTTGATAATATTTGCACAGTTAATACCGTAATTCGTGGATTTTCACCATGGCAATGAGATGGTGCATTGTCTTGGTGAAACAGAGTATCTTTTTCTACAAATATGGCCGTTTTTCCACAAGTTCTGCCTTCAGCTTGTCAAGTAATGATGCGTAGTATGCTCCTGTAATGGTTT
>WURS02444712.1:0-14650 GCA_011762765.2 Rhinocypha anisoptera
AAGTGATGGCGACTGTTTTTTGGGATAGTCATGGAGTTATTTTAATCGATTATCTTCAAAAAGGAAAAACCATTACATGAGCATACTATGTATCATCACTTGTCAAGCTGAAGGCAGAACTTGCTGAAAAACTGCCACATTTGCAGAAAAAGAAAATCCTGTTTCACCAAGACAACGCACCGTCTCACACCTCAGTGGTTGACATGGTGAAAATCCACGAATTAAGGTTTGAACTGCTTGACCATCCACCTTACTCACTGGATCTAACCCCAAGCGACTTCTTTTTGTTCCCTCATCTAAAAATTGCACCCGGAGGACAGAGATTTTTGTCAAATGAAGAGGCAATCACCTTCGTGGACAATTATTTTGCAGAGAAAAATGCAGAGTACTTTTTGGACTGGTTACAGAGATGAGAACATTGCTGGGAGAAGTGTGTAGAGTAACAAGAGACTATGTTGAAAAAAAAAAATTTTTTTTAATTTTCTTGTATTTTTGTTGGGTCAGAAACTTTTCAGACAACCCTCGTAATATATATATTTTTTTCTCTTAAACTCCAGTAAACTCCAAATTATTTGAGTAGATTGATATTCAGCAAATTAGGAGCACTTTTAGACAACAACATGATCATTTGTTTAATAAACTTTTGCTGTGTGTGTGTTTGAGTGGGTTGGATCACTGATCATGACTTTGATTATTGTATGAAGAAAAATGATGTCTTTTACCAGCTATAAAGAGAAAAAAGTGATGAATTATAAGTGAACTGGTAACAATTGACAATGCCAAGTAAACAATGCATTCATATGTACTTAATACAAAGTAAACACTATTAAAATATGGACATGCAATATAAACTTCAGAAAAATGTTTTATAGGCAAGTATGTGTGGTAGGTTTTATTAGCCTATATCCCAGATAACATAAGTCTCTCCAACCTTGTCTTAGAGAGATGGAAACCTCCAATGGAGATATCTGTTCTTGAGGTTTTTAGTTCATATTAGTGAATTCCAAAACAAACATTGTCCAAAAATTCACTCCAAAAATATGGGAGCTCTACTGAATGAAAATAAAATTTGATGCAAGTGGTATTCACTGCTATATGCTGTAGGTCAAATTATAACAGAACCTTAATTTCCTATGCAGACTGAAATGTAACAGCAGCAGGCTATTAAGTAAATCTTTCACTAAAAACTGATCTCCCAAGTTCGTGGTAATAAGTAAAGACCTATAATCATCACAATTAAATGTTTTCATCACATTTTGGGAGAACTCAAAGAGGCTCTCCATATATTGCCATTCTGTTCCCTCTATCTTACAGTGTTTTCACAGGCATAAAAATGGGGTTGGTGACATTTACCATTTTATCTTTTGATCTAGTTTTCTCCTCTACCCTCTGTAGCAGATTGACACATAAAAACCTCTAAACACTTTCAGAGGGTCATCACTTCATCACCTGTCTTGGAGAAAACAGACAAAGGAGTGTTGATGCTCCGAAATTTCTTCCTATATGTGAGTCTTTTTTCTAAATGTTTATGTATTTTTTGTGTTATTTCGTGTGATATACTGATCTTATTGGGGCCTTTAGATTTAGGCATAGCATTTAGATTTTGAAGTGTCAATTGTACTCATTTAACTGTTTAAAAACTTTCGAAACCACACATTAACCATTCTAATTAAAGTTGAACATCTATCATCATGATTTGAAAATGATTTGCCCTTAGAAAGTAACATTATATCAATATAAAAAATTATCTTACATCCATTTTTTGGAAAAATTCTTTCAATGAACCAATGACAAATCCCCTTTCAAAATCACCCTACTTAAAAATAAAATATTAAGTTTACATTGCACCATAATTCGACCAACTTAGTAAGACCAATTATAAATACTAAAAGGAAAAATTCACTTATAGGACCTAAAAAAATACTTTCAATTACTTTTTCCCTGCATTAGAGTAAATAGTTTTATGGAATCTTTTGAGGTCTAATGTCAATAATGGTCCCGTTATCATAACAAATATCAAATAAACCAATTAGAACATAAACCCAAACGAGAGAGTGAGTCTGTTTTCTTGTGTTTCTGTTGATTTCGTAAGGATAGTTGGTGGTTCCCTGGTATAATATTTTAATTTTACTATCAATTGGATTAAATCATCTTCCCCTCTTTCATCGTTTCCCAGAGAGAGTACAGCCTTAGGAATTTCTCAAATATTGTTAAACTTAAATTTTTAAAAATAACTTTGTAAAACAAAGAAACCTATGTTGTGTATGTATAATGTCATGTGGGATTACCAAGTTACTCTTTCATTTAGTAAGGCTCTATGCTATTAGTTGGCAATGTCCTATGATGACTGGAAATTTCAATTTTTCTTATATTTATATTTAAAAATACCTTATTAACTCTACTTTCTCAATATCTTTCTTATCTTCTACATCAGTAGAGAAGTTTGGGATTGGAGACATTGGTCGTGATGGCCTGAAATGATAACATTGTATAAAAAAAACATCAATTTATCAGTATTCATGACATGTAACACTGGTATGTGTCTCTTCAAATATACACTTTTGTAATATAAACAAGTAATTCTTTAGTGTATTGTACCAAACATATTAGTGCATTAAACAAACAAGAGTGTGCAAAATGAGCCATATTCTTATGCTAAGGATTCAAATTTTATCTAGCATTTGTTCAAATTCTCTTAGTTGACTTGGAATATACATAGAAAACAATTAGCATGTACAAGATAAAAAAATAAATAAAATATTATATAGGCTCTTCCTTTATCAACATTCTAGAGTTGATAAACATTTAATAAGCCACAGCGCACTTTCATTCTTTGTAGGTACAGGAGAAATATAATTTACATACTTGTCTACTTTTTACAAGGCATTTTGATATTTTTTTATATTACTATTGCCATAATCGATTAGCTGTATAAAATAATCTTCATGGGCATTAGCAGCATTAATTAGAAAATTCATCCAACTCATTTGGAGTATTAAATAACATTGGTTAAGAAGCCCTTGTTCAAAACAAGCTTTCTAAAGTGCAGGGTACATACAGCATTCACGTAAAATGAGATTTTTTTAAAAATAGACACATAAAATCACCTTGCATATGTTTTAAGCACAAAAGTAAATAAGTCTAAGCAGAGACCAGTATAAAGAACAGCTCAGTTGCCCCTCATCATCACCACTTTTTATAGTTCAATATTTTTAAAGACGTATGATCTATTGCTATTTCACTAAGTAAATAAATTATTATAGTTTCAAAACAAAGTAATGGCTCAAACTGCTCCCATATATATAGAACCAAAAGTTTCCATATACCAGAAATTTCTGAAAAACCACGGTTGGCAGAGGAATAGGGAATGAACCTCTAACAATTAGCACTAATTATTTGAAAGGATACTGATGGAATTGATAGTCCATTGCATCCATAACCATGGAGAATCAATACCTTTTTTAGAATAGAAAAATACCATATCAACTTTTCATTCTAAAAACTACTGATTAAAAGTTCCTTTAGTATTTACTGATTAATAATATGTGTAAACGTGTAACTATAAGGTAAATTTCATCAAAACAATACTTTTTTTCTACAGATAAGTTTGTTACAAAATCGTCTGCCATCTAGGCATTGTTTAGAAATTCATTGATAGAATAAAGATAGATTCTAGCATACTTTAATATTTTATTTTAAGTTAAGTCGAACTATTGTGAGCCTCTTAAGCTGTGCTTGGGAGTTTGTTAAACAATCGGGATGCATTCTTTGTGCATACATTACGAATGTGTAGAACAACAATATGTCCAGTTAAAAGTGTTGGTGAACATCAGAATTTCTTACATGGTCAGAGAGATTCCTTTTGTGTGAACAAGAACATGAATAGTATAAACACAAGGCAGCAGCAGTAAATCCAGTTTTTTTTAAAGAGGATGACAAGAGGCATTATTTTTAGCAAAATTCATGAACTGAATAATCTTTTATTGGACCCTGAAAATGGCCTTATGAGATGAACCCCAAAAAAGAATACACTGAAAGAGGAGCAACCCTCTAATTGAGTCCATGATCTTTGCCATCTATTATTTATTCATTACTTGGCCATGGTAATAAACACCTTCAAACAAAACAAAGAATACTGTGGACTAAATGGGAATAGAATTCTCCATATTGTAATGCCATTTGAACATGCTGTGAAACAGTGGAACTAATGGATCTCAAGAAAACAGGGTGAGCTTAACTTATTGGCTAAAGTGTTAATGTGTGGATCCCAAAAGACCTGGAAGTCAACATTGAATCCCAAAAATTTGTTACTTTGTACCTGAGAGATCATCTTCCCATCAGTTTCAATAGATACTACTTTGCCTGCTTCATTTGACACCAGTGTCAATGATATGCTAATTAACTACAGACATTTTTTTTCTGTGTGAGTTACATGTTGACTTTGGAAAATAAATGGAGTGGAGGACACCCATAAAAGTTAAATGTCAATGGCTGTCGTGGCAAACCATCTTCACACAAGCGACTGCTACTGAACAGGTAATACTTTTTAATAATGAGAGGCACGTTTACAGGTTAATGTGACACAAATGAGAACCTTCATCTACTGCCGCAAAATTTTTTTCCCCAAGAATAATGCAACTTACTTGACGCATGCAGACTCACAAAGGCCCTTTTCTATCATCCCAGGATGAAGAGATAAAAGCGACAGAATTGTTGAGCATAATTGCTCCACAGGTGATTTAAAGAAGAGTACTCTTCTTTCTAAAAGCATTAGCTTAAACATAAGCAATGCTTTATGCTTGAACTGTAGGATCAGATCTCGTGGAGACAAGCCTTGAAAGAAAAGACAATTTCAAAATAAATGTAAACCCAATAATCCAAGCAATGAAGTATTTGATATGACAGGATAGTTTACCATTTGCAATCAATGTCACACTTTTGATACCATAATTACAATATGAAACTTGTATAAGAATTTGATGAAGTTCCACCAGTTCTAAGTAAAATGGAAGTTATATCTGTCCATAATTTGCTATTAATTGATAAGTGACTGCATGATTTGCAGGTGAATAATATCATGTGATTTTTTACATTATAATGCAAGTTGCCTCAAAAAGTGTGTGGCAGGGGGAAACAAAACAGCCATGAATTATATGCACACATATATATGTGTAAATACATATGAACACTCATTAAGTGCATACACATACAAACTGGTAATGTATATATGTGCACTGGTTTGATGGTATTTTGTACTTTGTGTTAGTTCAAACAAGATTAAAATTAACAAAGCAAGTTTTTTTCAGAAAAAAGTATTGTCACTGAATACAGAAGTTACAGACAGGAGTCCCACACAACATTTGTTTTTAATCCTTGAATAAAGTTATTCTTGGATTTTTCAACACATGTCCTATAAATAATCCTTTCCCATCTGGAGGGAAATTCGAGTCTCCAGGGGATTTTCCCTATCATCAATCACATTTTAAACTCACAATGGAAAAAAGTTGATGGGTGGAATTATACCCAACACCAATGAAAATGGTTAAAACAAATGACTTAGTTGAAGATTTCTTGGGTTTCTGTCCAGGTGATGGCATTGATGGGTGCCAACATTTTGGCTGCTAAGTCTTCCATCGTTTTAAAACTCATCCTGAAGAGGATGGCAGACTTAGCCATTGAAATGTCAGTGCACATCAACCCCATTACTCGGATGGACACCCACAAAATCTTGAACTCTACTATTCACGGAAAAACCCGAAAACCATTAAAAAAATTACTTTTTATTTCTGCCAAGGCAAATACAATGTGGCCAAGCTGAAATATATTTAAAAGGATGCAGTTAGAGTAAATTTCCCCTCTTTAATAGTGAAATAGTAGTTCAAATAGACATTTTATTACTCAGTATAAACTAATATTGTTTTTGTGTATTGACTGCTGACGAAACTATGCAATTGTAATTGCCTACAATGAATAAAAATTATTATTATTATACTCGTTCATTATTCTCTCATGGGAAAATTTTTTGGGTACCTGCTATCTTTAATTTAAATAATTACATTGATTTGGATCCAACAAAAATTAAATTCACTGAGGTTATTAATACAAATTTAATAATTATTGCATCTAATTTCTCCAACATTCATACCAAAATCGATCCTACAAACACCTGATCAAGGATATTGGTAAATTGGAAATAAATCTACTCTAATATATAATTCTTGTAATGATTCTCTATTTTACAATATAGTCTAATACAAGGTTTCTATATTAGATGAAGAAAACTTCAACAACTTCAAAAAATATGAAAAAAATTTTCCACAGGCCTGTGAAAAAACCTTTTAAAGCCTGTGAAAAAGTTCCGGGCCTGTTGTCTATCTGTTATATATTGTAGAGCTATAACTATTCAATCCTGTGGAAAAGTACTTTATTCTTCCTCTGCTATGGTCATTAAAAACTTCCATGAAGCCTAAGAGCATACAATTTATTACAATGTTTGCTTGAATTTTGATCCAAGTATTTCATCTACTGTGAAATTTATTTCAATCCACCTACTATGAATAATTTTTGTTTTTGGGTGTTCAACATTCAAAGCCATTAAAATGGAATAATAATATTAATTGTTTGACTAGTGTTTTATATACTAGTTATTATTTTTCATCATTTTAAGTGTGCAAATTTTTACTTTCTGATGTCATATTGTGTAACATTTTTTGGTGGAGATGGATCGAGTCTCAATATTTTTGAAATATGAAAATAGTATTCAGAACAATGATGTGCCTTTGGATTAAGAAGTAAAGTTTTTCTTTTCATTTGCTGAAAATAAAACTGCTCTTTTAATACAGATTATATTGCATATGAAAGTTAAAAAAACAATGTTAATACTTAAATTCAAATGATAATATAATTATGAAATGGTAAAACTTCCTGTCAAAATGTATAGGAAAAGATCATGATATGTGACAACATATGATCATGGCATAAAATTCTATAATATTAATGCTGCATAAAATAGAGTGCTGATACAACTAGTGAATGCAAATTCAAACAAATTTTTTCCCGGGAAAACTCCTTTCATATATATAGATGAGTTCTTTTAAGACTTTCAATAACCCTGGAAAAATTCAATGGCATCTACCATTAATTCATCATAATTCAAGAAGTGTGTTATGATTTGTGTGGAAAAATGGAAGGGAGGGATAGCAGGCTATTGAGTGTGAGAAAAAGGAATGGAAGGGAGGGAAAGCAGGCTATTGAGTGTGAGAAAAAGGAATGGAAGGGAAGAGGAAGGGAAAAAAAGGGAGAGCAAGGGCTGTTGGAAGATGCCCCTCATTCCAGTCATTTAGACCTGGAGGTTTAAAGCATGAGATAGAAGAATCATGAGAAACCATAATGATGATGATGATTCATTACTTGACCCAAGATCATATTAGGTGAACACTGCACAAATAATAATAACAATAATTTTATTTCAGTTCAAATATCACACCAACTGCAAAGAATGCAGTTGAGGGTATAAGACAAGTCAAATACAAAAGCATATCAACAAAAATGGAGAATTAAATTTAAGAAATACATGCTGGGTCAGTTTTAAACACTCAAAATATGAGACACATCTAAATTAGAATAACAGCACAAAGGTAATGGATAAAGTTATAATAGTAAGGCAATATTTTTGCTAATAAAAGAAATCACATTGTAAGAACAATTTTCAATAAAAAATTTATTTGAAGAGGATTTATAATCTATCAACTGAGTCAACTGAATTTACACTCGATGGCAATAAATTAAATATTTTTTATCACAAGACCATCAGCATTTTTCATTCCTTTTAGATCCATAAACTCAATGATCAAAAGCAATTACGGTTTTATAATGAAGTCTTTACCTTTTTATTCAATTGATAAAGTGAATTCTTTGCTGTTTTAATAAACATGACAACTCCAACAATTCATATTATTTGAGTGGATGGTTAGGGTAGGTCTTTGATGAGCCTCAGGTTAGATTTTCCCTGCTTCGTCTTAACCTAATCCCTCTTCAAATCTGAATACTTCCCACCACCTATCATTCTATCCATCATCCATATCCTCTTCCTACCCTTACCTCACTTACCCAACATTCTACTCTCCATTATAACCTTCAATTACCTCTGAGTACCCCTTCCATTTACTTTTCCTGACTTTTTTGGATTTCTCCCATCAATCTCCTCTTCTCCCCTACAATTCTTAATTTTTTTAATACTTTCAAATATAGTTAGGTAACAGCAGGCATCATTACTTTGATAAGTGTCTGCTCTACTGGATGAGGAGTGTGTGATCTAGTGTTTTTTATTAAATTGGGCTATCTGTGGGAGAGATGGAGGCTAGTATTGTTATACTATATCACTCATTAAAGGATTTTACGTACAAGGTTACAGGATTATTCCTATCAGGTCTATGAACACAAGTGCAGAATATGTGTGAAGGTTCTTCCGGAACAACATATGGATTGTCATATAAATGTTTTCTGACAGCATGTGTTCATGGTTTTTACATTCTATGCCAAGCCACACATACTGGTGCTACTTTGGCTTAAGAATTGTAGTTTAAGGTAGTTATGCATTTCTATCCTGCAAGGTTAATTGTAATTAATTTAGTTATAATTTTCAGGTTTTGGTCAAGGAGACATATTGGATGAGTAGCTATCACATCCCATGGTGCGTCTACCATGATTTCAGTTATGTTATAGATATTTAGACAAGATATGACAATGATTTAAAGAAGTATTATTTTTCGAGTGTATTTTTATACTTGTTGAAGGACAGATGGGAAAGTAAAAAAGACTTGCTATTTTAATTAACTTTGTAAATTTTATTTAATAAATAATTTAATTTAAATTTAATAAATATAGAATACAAATCAAACGATCTCACTCCAAATGACATAATAAATAAAAAAGTAAAGGGTGATGATCATAATGAGTCATGGTTTTTTACCAGCTATTGCAAACAAAATTTTTTAAAAATTCATGAATATTTTGGAGAGAGCCCTGAAGTCATAAAATAGCTTTCTAAGAGTAATTGCAGTAGCTTTTATATGGCTTGGGTTAAAAAAACTAAATATGATCATTGATCATACATGGTTGCATGCCAAACACTACCATATTTATTCCGGTAGGTTCTCCTTTTGCATAATCCCCCCTCCCCCCACTATTAGGAAATCCTGGCATAGGAAAAACAAAATACAGAGGTCATAAGTATGTGAATATTTAAAAAATAGCCTGATATAAGTATAATATTAAAAAATTACTTAGTTACAGAATAAATAAAAACAGTAAACAACTTTTGCCTCTTATTTACGAGAAATAATTTTTTGGCCCATGATTTTTTAAAGTCATTGTTAAGTCATTTTCCCCCTTCTAGATTTTTTGTTAGTAATTTAGAAAAAGCAGTGGTGGGGAATTATGCAAGTAATTATAGTAGTTAGAGTAAAATGAAACACTCAGTTTACTAATTGCTTAAATGGAATTGTGAGATGATCAGGGCCAATACTTTGTGGAAGTCCATTTCATAAAAAGGTAATGAAGGTAGCCAAAAACATGCTTGAATTCCACTCTAAACTAGTATTTACACCTAACATCATGCCTTAGAAAAGGCTTTGGCTGTTATTATGAATTATCTACCCTGATTATAAGTAGACTGATGAGAAGGCAATCTACTAAGCTCAAGGTCATTTAATCAAACTTAGTCAGCAGTATGATTCCCTTACGTACTCCTCTGAAAATGTGTACATTGACAAGCCGCTCATTTCAAAGCGCAGCTAGTAATACATTGGAATCTAAAACAGAGGTGGCATGAATATGGGAATAATCAAGATATTCACAAAGAATGGCTACTCACTTCACATGAAAATGTATTCCAAGAAAAGTCTTGGGGTGAGAAGTCTACTCCTATTGACATAGCAATGATTTTATGTGACTCAATTTTAAATAAAGGGTTGATATTATACACTAAAAATTGGTATATACACTATTGTCAAACTAGCTAACAAACTTTTAGCTGAACAAACTCATTTGGAAGGGACAATGAAAAATGCCTGGAGCAGCACACTAACAGACATAACTCAAAATGCCATATGGAAAAGGATGACATTTTCAGCAGAGAAATTTGTGGATAAATCGTTGTCCTGCAGCAGAAAAGCAGGCTACCATAACTAACCAACCAAGCAAACCATGGAAGCAGTGGAAATTCCATTATGAAATAAGAAAAGGCTACAAAGACAAAGTCATATTTGATTACAGTAAGGCAAAATCATCAGTGGTCTGGCCACATCCACATACAAATTCTAAGAAAAATGTAGAGACAAATAAATTAGCCTAGTTGACCTTGGAAGAGATGTAGAACAATATATGACTCCTGTGAAAGATGAGAATCAATAAGAACAAAGGACTCCACAAGTGGTGAATGACAGGAGAGTCTGAAATGAGGTGTTAGAAAAGAGATGGGAGAAGGTAAATTTACAAATGAAGAAGCAACATGACAGCAGGAAAAGAAACCCCAAAAAAGAAAACAAACATAATAAAGTAACCAAAATAAAGCAACATAGAATTGATTACTTCGCATATTTCCACTAACAAAGAGAGCATGACTTGTTTTGGCGATAATCATCATCATAAGGTTGGTGAAAATATTTTTTATTTTGAGGAAATATACAAGGTTATCAAATTCTTATATGGTTTCATTATGGAATTTCACCATGCCATGGTATCCTCAGTTAATCATATTATCAAAATAAGTTTTGATGAAAATGATATTTAGTCAATAAATCTTAAATTAAGCTGAACCAGGGATGAAAATGGCAGTTAATAAGAAAGTCTACGTGGACTTCAACTAAGCTCATCAAATATAGAAAAGTAAGTTTAAAATATATGCACCAAAATTACACTCTTAGTCACAATAAACAAGTTAAATTAAACCACTTCAAGGATGAGAACCCACAATCTTAATACTCTGAACTCAGATGTCCAAATGAAACACTTGGTACACATCCTCCTCTTCACAGCAGCACCCATATAATTCAAAATAGGTAGTCTTTATGTGGTTTAAAACAAAGATACAGGACTTTTAGGATCATGGGGAAAAGAAGTGAGAATATTAATCCAACATTTTGTTTTACAATACCTTTAAAGGAATAGCAAATGTTTTTAGCTGTGGAAATGCTGAAAATATTTTTCATCTCCTAAGGTGATTTTCAACAATATTTATGATGATCCAAGTACCAGTCAGTGGATGTTGATAGCATACTTTTACCCAATTCTGTCAAAAATGACTTTAGGGTAGTGTTATTAAATATTGCCATTAAAACTTAATACATAAATGACACCAGGTAGAAACCACAAAAGACGGCAGAGCAAACATTGTGGTGACCTTTAGTAGTAATTATTTATTAAAGTTATAAGTTGAATAATATCACAGTACAAGAAAGCATTCTGATCGAAAAACAACATTTTTTTCCCTAAGGGCTAACATATGGTATATAGTAATCACTTACCAACAAATACTTGGGATGTTCCCAGCATTTCTTCATTGAGGCAATCATTCAAATTCGTGAATGTATCCTGAAGCAATGAAACTTTGCTAAAATCTCCTTCGTCAAAATAAGCATGGGTAATCAGGGCCATTTTTACTTGTATATGGCCATAAAGTGGCAACGTACTGAGTACACATACTGATTTTTGCACTGTTCCACGAGTAATGTCAGCTGTACGATTAGTGACTTTCTGAAACGAGAAAAAAAATTGTGCCATTTAGCATATGAAATTCAATTCTGATCCTCAAATCGTAATTACGAACAGTGGTGGCCAATTACACTAGCATATAAGTTTAATAGCAATAAGAATACACTTGTTTCAAATGATGAACACCAATTCCAGCAAAATATTATTTCGGTATCACTCGTTTTAATTTTTTCTGTCAATACAGTGTTCGAAATTTTATCCGAAATAAATCTGAACAAAGATGTACATAAATCCTTGAATTCAAGAATCCACTTTCAATACGAAAATGTTTACTGTATCGCCTAACATATGATATATAATATTCAAAACATATATTTTTACTCACTTCTACAGGTATTTGGCGAAAACATGATATCCCATACACTGTTTCTTTGGGGTTGGTTAAGCTCGGGAGATGAAAATATACTGTGTCTTCGTCAAAATTATGAGAGCCATCCGGCAGAGCCAAAGTAGGCAGATACTTCCAGCCAGGTGGGCATTCGTTTGAATCATATGACCCACCCGGAATTAAGGGGGGAAATGAATACTCCACCTGAAAAGAATATAAACTCTGAAAATACCTCATCATGGAAAAAAATGTTAGAAGCATAACAATTCCACACTCTCTAAAACGATTGCTGGATTCTTTTAACTCAGCATTTTGTGTATTACACCAAAATTGAAAAAATATTTGGGAAAACTCCAAAAGTTCCCAGTTGTAACAAGAGCTATGTTCTATATATTAACAGTTGCTTACTTGGCATCCTTTTTTATGATGAAAGCCAATAACGATTACATGCAGTATTGGCCCTTTACTTGGTCCAAAGTTTATATTCTCTTCAGTCATGTTCTCTCTTCGATTCAAACATATAAGTGCATGTTACAAACTTCTTTTATAACTACTGGATGTACATGAGAATTTCCGCAGGAACGTCGCTTCGCCTATAAAAACATTATACCAGGTACTAAATGATGTACCACCTACTCAAAGTGCGGGCTACTACCTTCAACTGATTTCTGACAGTCGCGAGCGGCGATCATGTGATTAATATTTCTATGACGTCACTAAGAGGTTCCTTATTTAAAGGCATTTTGTTGAGGTAAGATGCTCAAAATCATTCTTGTGTAGAAGTTTTGTAAAAATGTCTGAAAGCGTTTTAGTAAAGATTTATATTAAGCTATTTTGTTTAATGGCCATCAATGTGCACCATACAATCAATTACGCCATTGATTCTTGGTATTTTCTACTTAATTTGAGTATTCATTCTAATTTACTACTACCCAGCCACGAATTTAATCTTCAATAATATAAATTGATTAATTTCAGATTAATTAATATCAATTGGTGTACGCAGATAGTTACATCACCTCTCGGTGCAAGAGAAATGTCACTTCATTTTTAATTGATTCTGCTATGTAATGGGAGTTTGTTGAACATTTATTTATACTAAAAGTTATAATTAAAGTTGCAGAACCACAGGTCATCAACAAGAAAAGACTAAATACATACTGTGAAGCGAAGTGTTGGGATGTATTGATAAAATGGAAACAAATTTCCCAATAATATAAGTTTATAGAAACCTAAATTATTCCATATTAGCTTAATGTAGATTTCCTAATCATTTAGTAAAGTCATTGAATATAATAACCATAAAAATATTTAGTTTCATCATCACAAGAAGTAGGTTAGATTTAAATATAGCTAAATGTATGAGTAAGACTTCATAATAATTCTTGGAGGAGTAGACGAAGGAGGCTTTACTGAAGTGAAGTTGAGAAAGAATGTAAGAAGGAAAGCATTGGTTGGAATAAGCTTAAATGCCAGTGATTATATTTGTGTAACAAGAAGGTTTGGCCTTATGGTAGCAGGGGCTCATCAAAGCCCAAGGAGAATGAAATATAAATTATAAATGAAATTTTCTTCTGTAATGCATTATGCAAGATTGTATCCCAGAATGAGTAATTTTACACACTTAAGATAGGCATGGATGTACCTTCTTTGTTTCCAACTTTTGACTTTAAGATCTGTAGCCAAAAGGAGACTGTATAAGACAATTTATTTCCTTATACTGGTGAAAAATGCCAGTTATAGCCACCCCTGCCAGATCAACTGTAGTTCCCAATAATTCCCATATCAATGGTATTATGAGTGAAGTGCTTTGAAAATCAGTACAATATTCATTCCCAGCAAGCTGCCATCCCTCAGATTCAAATCAATGATGACAAATTATTATCCTCCCTTGAAAACATTATACTAGTCAATGACTGCACCTTTTGCCTATCTGATTGGAAACAGGAAATTTAAAACCTACATCAAACAGCTGACTATATTCGCCACCATTACGAGTCCTGATGTCCTACCACCATCTGGTTGCATTATTTCTGACAAATCAATAGGCTTTGTAAGGCACCTCAAGGAAGTATTTCCATGGCATGACTGTCCCGATGATCTAACAGTTCCCATGTCCCATTTTTAGTGACCTGAGCAAGACCAGCTGGAGATATTACCAGTGTATGTCCAACACACCAAATTGTAATCGTCGAAAGCTAATAAGTATTGAAGATGTTTATAAAAATCCTTGTAATTAATAGGCTTTCTTAGGGCATTTACCTAATACAAGTGATTTTACAACTGGATAGATTTATGGATGTATGGTTAAGAAATTCATTTACTTGAAAACTATTCTGAATACACAGGCCACCAAAAAATCCCATTCTACAATTATTAGCATTCAATTATCCATTACTCATTGCACCTTAATGAACAATTATTTGCATCAAGAAAATACGAAAAAGAGCATGCTATAGGTGACATTTTATTAATTTGATTTATTGTGTCAATAAACGTTATAGAGTCAGGTGAGATTTGGTGGAAACGATCCATAATCTAAGAAATAAG
>WURS02444731.1:0-14649 GCA_011762765.2 Rhinocypha anisoptera
TATAAAAGTTATTTTTTAAAAACCATCAATCTATCATGGATTTCCACAAGGTGACGGCCTCCACAGTGAACTTTGTGCATTTTAAATATTTAGCATTGATTTTTATGCTAGCTTTAGGTGGAGAGTTTCAGAACTCTCAAGCTTACTTAGTTACAAAATTAAAGGAAAATATTTTACACTAAAATGAGCGTGGATTAGATAACCCGACGAAAGTAAAGGAAATTCCATGGCTGTATTTATGTTTTCTTGCACTCCGAATCCCAAAAGTTAGTAGGTAGAATGCCATCATAACTGAAAACTGTAATTGTTCTTTCGATTCGTTTCTATTAACATGAAATCATATTCACGCGCAATTTTGGCTTACTGCTTACGCTCCCTGCTACACACTTCCTTCTCGGCTTCTCTCAGAGCGATGATGCTGCATTTCGGTTGAACACCCTTGGTTGCTAAAGAGATTTTTTTAAAGGAATAAGTGATGTCATAGTTTCATAATACGGTTCGTTAGACATTTATCCCTGCATATCACAAAGAAGTTAGTTTGTGAGATATAATTAAATTTTATTTCTACTGTTTATAGATTTACACCTTCAAACAAAAATATAACAAATTAGGTTTAATTGATAGTTGTTTAAGAATTTGATGGAGAATAACATAAAATCGTGAATATGTTTAATTTCTGTATTAGCTAAAAATATATAATGACTAATGTTTTTTATATTATAGAAGGAAGGGCTGGCTGAATTATGTTTTTGTTTCTAAAATTGCCTGTTTCATTACGAATCACACTATATATCGTGTTATTAGCATCTACGTCACAGAAAAAATTTAATGAATCAGCTTAGGAATAGTCTCCTGACGGTTACATCGGATTGCTTGCATAAAATAAACTTGACACTAAGAAAGAAGAGAGTTTGTTTGAAGTCAACAAGTTGGAATAAATAAATGTTGTTAATTCCACTAAATTAATTATTAAATTGAATTTAGAAAGTATATATATTTTTCTTTCATCCTGGAGTAATACCACAAATTAAAGTCCGAAACCGTGAATCTTATGAAGTCAATTTTTTTTTTCTTATTTCTACAAGAATTTTCTACAAGGCTTTGTCATTTGCATTAATACTTTTCTAAATTATCCATAGCATTTATACTTATTTGCCTAAAAAAATAGTTCGCGTAATAATTATGTATATGTTTTCAAAGTAAGTTAAGTCATGAATCAGTTAACGCGTTATAATCTCTAAATCTAATAAGTTATGAAACGCGAGGAGCTTTGCTTTGTCATCAAAATCTTTGATGCGAGGTAGGGTTTCGAGGATTATAACCCAAGACCGAAGGAAAATAGCTCTATCTCTCCTGGGAGTCAATGCAGCCCCCCTGCAGGATTCCACGACCTCGATCCTCGAAGCTCGAAAGCATTCTACCTCCTGCTGGGACGCTGAATGGGACAACGAATTCAGTCTCATTCTTAATGCAGTTGTGAGCAGAAAGGTCATGCAAGGGATGAAAATATCACGGAATAACTTAAACCTTGGTATTTTCGGCTCGAAGGTCCACTCTGAGAGATTCTCGTACTTAACGGTAGCAGGGGATGTAGAAAGTCAGGAGGTGTAGGACTATCAAGGAATCCTTTGAAAGAAAGTTGAAATTAGGGAAATGGGAGAGAGCATGAATGCGAGGGGGAAGAGAGTGGAAGTGCTTAAAAGGAAGCAGGAGCGATGAAGGCGCGGTTAATGAAAGAGGTGAAAAGTTTTAAGCGAGGTAGATTATGCGGACGTAGTTTCCATCGAGATGGTTGCCTTGGAAATGGAACGGTGGGGAGGAAAGAAATGATAATGTAAGAGAGAGATATATAATGAAATGGGAACAGGAAATTGAAGGTTGCTTAATGCTGAGTGAAGATAGGGATGAGTTCTTCGAGTACATGAAAAGTAAGCGGAAGTCATGGATGGTAGTTGAGAAGATGAACAGACTGGAATAAGTACTAATTAACGTGAAACCGGATACATATACAAGGATGTGGTAATTCAGTACAACTAAAGAAAAATGAACTTAATATACACGGGATTATTTGGAAGGCAAGGTTAAAATACCTATCGAGTGTTGTAACTAGGATTTCAGCCACAGAGCAGACTCATGTCATGTTAGTAAACGGAATAAAATCTTTGAAATCCATTGGAGTTATAATTACTGTCATACCAGTTTTGCTACACTCTAGAATCTGCAGGAATAAGATAGAAAGTATGGACAAAAGTATATATATATATATATATACTATCTCTCAAAAACTCAAGTCAGCCTGGGTGATCACCTAAATTTATTGCATATTGGAATTTTCGTTTCTCGACACTTGCAAAGTATGATTCCCGAAGTTTCATTACCATCGCGGATCACTGCTCAACATTTTCTCCTGAGGGAGTGTCTCTCAATGGTTGCAGAGCGTAAAAAATTGATCATATCATTATGAGTATTAAAAAAACAATATCCCCCACCGTATTTATAATATGTATTGAGATTTTAAACAAATTTTCTATATTCAAAGAATCAATAAATGTAAAAACGTGAACATTTAACTAATAATTTAATTATGATCTGTCTTTCCATCTGAACTGTTAATCCTTTAAACTGCATCAATTGCCTACAAAGCATTATCGTATCTTTCATCATGTAAGGGCTGGTATGCCGACTTTTGGAAGCCTCACTTCAACATTACACACAGGTTTTTGAGTTGCCATGTTCCTTTGATATGTAGGATATAAAAATATTAACTTAAAGACTTATTCTTCTCATTTCGAATATGCAGCCAACTCTTGGAAAAAGTAAACTCTTGATATCCTCATTCCTGTCCATCAGTCCTTACTATAAGTATAACGGAGAATATGTACAAATTTTGAGCAAGAGTCTTGCATCAAAAATGGCGTGATTTACTACAGTGAGGAAGAATAAGAAGAATTCCTTTGCTAAGAGAAATTGTAGCTTTAATGTAGCACAAGGTGTCTGGGAAAGCGCAATAATGGATCTAATTGTGACTACACTGAATTCACGAAAGATCTTACTTCCTTCAATTTACTTTGGTACCGTAATTGGTGCACGAAACGTGATTCTATCGCAGATCCCATGTCTTCCGGTAGGTGGAGGAGATACTTGGGAAATAAAAGATCTATCACTTTCTTAACAAATAATTTGCTTTGCTTTGTGATTTCGCATGGAAACTCAAGTCGCTTTGGTTTCCATATGTTGCAATAGAAATTTATAGAACCTTTACAGTATAAAAAATGTAGTAATTGAATAATAAATAACGGAAATTGAGTAATATGAAATGTAGCACACACTTTTTAAATTAATATCACCTGAAAAGACTATATATTGTATAGCTTAAGCAGCTTTTAAATGAACTTTTTTGGGGAAACTTATTTCGAATAAAAATTAAATGAAAACAGAATTTTATACATTCCTAAATTTTGTTTTTTAAATTAATAATAATGTTCTCTTTTTTATTTGACCTAAAATAAGACTAGGTTACAATTACCATTTCAACAACTACGATTTGAAAATTTCCATACCCCAAGCAGGCCTTTGTGTTAGACTTGTGGCCAGCGTAATAGTTACTTGCTAATTGAAAACAATTGATCCACCGGTCAAAGGTGAATTAGCCCTGTATTTCTGGCAATTTGATAGAAGGAACTGTTTTTACAATAGCAATAATAATAATTATTATTTGACATTTTAACGAGTGCTACTGTAATGTACTTCTCTTTAATTTCAACGATGGTATGAGACATTTTAATTTTTAACTTTTAATTCTATAAAATTAAACTACTTGATTGAATATTTAATAGGTGCTAATGTGCCCTCTATCAAATTTCACTTATTATTATTTAATAGTATTCTAACTTATTCTTAGTGTTACACACTATTTACCCTTAAAAATGACAAAATAAAACAGTAAAATGATTAAAAAAGAGAGACAATTATACCATTTGTGCTATCGTGTTCGATACATGCACTATTACTCTAGGTGACATTCTGCAGTTGTCGGAACATTATTCTCTTTGGGAACAAGACTGTTAGGTATAAGAGAGAGAGAGAGAGAAAATGTAGCAATGGTTTCCAAACAATGGAGAAGCATGTTCTCTGATGGTCTTATGAAGTGACCAAGTTTTGCGCGACCTGAAAAAAAAACTCCGTCCCTCCGTTCCTCCTTGCGCGGTGGAGGGTAACTCGCAAAGCGGGAGGAGGATGTTTTCTACGCCCCTGGGTGGGAAGCAGCGAGGGACAACGCAGGGGGCCGGGAGGGTGAGCCGGAAGGAAGGAACGAGGGAAGGAAGAGAAAAGTGAACCGTTACGTAACATGGGCGTGCGTAGCTGGCCCTTTGAGAAGTGCCGTGCAATATTGGGTGTTGCCGCACACAAGTTTGGGACCCCGTGCAGGCAGAACGCGAAGCGCGAATCCCAGGCACACGGGGAGGCGTAATTAATGGGCGTTGCGAGGGACGGCCGAGTGCGATTGGGTTGAAGGGACAGACAGACAGAGAGAGAGAGAGAGATAGGGAGGGAAATGGAAGGAAGCAGGGAGAAGAGGGAGAATGCGAAAGGAGTGAATGGAGCCAATGTGACGGGAGGGCGAGAGGGAGGGAGAGAGGAGTGAGGAGGAGAGGGCGGAGGATGGTGGTGGAGGGGAGACTCCGGGGAGAGAGGGTTATTGATCGTAGTTGTGGAGCACCCCTTCCATCCCATCATCAGGAACTCCCCCTCTCCCTTCGCCTGCCGCTCTATACCCCCCCCCTCCGCTGAACTATAGCGAGAGGCTATCGTTTGTTTCCCCCTACTCCCTCCGTCCATACCTCACCTATTTTGCCTCCACCTCCATTCCCTCCTTCCCCAGACTTTATTCTCAAATTCCACCTGCGTGGTAGCTCAAATCCCTCCTCTCTCACGAGTTGATTCCCACACCGTTCGAGGGATCAAAACAGCGAGGATGGTACATACAGGCGGAACGAGAGATTTTCTATCGAGATGTATTTGAATTGAAAATAATAAAATACCGCATGGAAAATAAGGAAAATACAAAAATCATTTAACATATCTAAACAGGGACTATATTGGGTGTCATAATCGGCCTCATTATCCGATGAACATCCATTTTTTTGCATCACCGATTTTTCCAATATGCTTTTTCGCTGTCAAGTTACATGAAAAGGGAGGAGTATCATTGCCAGAAGATTCGATTACATATATATCCTTGTACTTGTCTGTCGGGTTAGTGCGATGTGATATCAGAATGATTCTTTCAGTTTGTGCGATTTTAATTTGACCTGTTCATCAATTTGTGCGTTTTATTGCTTTTCCACTATCTGAATCCTCATTAAAATCCCTTTTACTGAATTCTTCATGTTTTTTAGTGTTACTATAAGTGAATGACATTAAGTAGTCAGAATATTTCGTTTTTGTAATAATAATGATCAATTGTTCCCAATATATATATATTTTATAATCATTTTACTTTACTTTTTATATACTCTATAGGGGTTGGTGACCCAAAAGGTGTTTCGTATGTAGGTGGGCCACCTTCGGACATGAAATGCAATATAGGCATAAATAATAATATAAACATTGATACTCTTAAAAATGCATAGATGTGAAAAACATTTGCCTGATATATTTAAGCGATTGGCGAACAAGGCGCGTCCATAATGTGAATGCGAGAATCTCTTATTAAATTATTACATTCAATTCCTCACGCATTTGATAGACAGCTGGTGTAACTCCGCGGATATCAAAACTCGATTTTATCCATACTCGTTCTGATACCATTGTAGAACCTAAGTAGCTACTTGATCCACGATATTTACATCTATTTCGCGCAATATAAATCGAATGATAAAAAAACTTCGGCGAAGAAGAAACGAATTTCGAGTCTCGCTTTTCATAGCAGGGCCATGTATTTCATTCCTTAGAGTGAAAAGTGAGTAAAAGGGTTTCATGCCGACATACGTATAAAAAGCTAAAAGCAGTATACTTAAATTTATTTTTTAAGTTCCTTGACTCAAGCATTTTGTTACTGAGAATATCAATGCAAATTCTAAACTAAGGTGACTCTTTCTCTACGTATACGACCAAATTACTCATTTTGAGAACATTTTTTTCAATTACCTTATTTTTTTGTGATTAATTTTAGATCCTTTGATCCTGATGCTAATAACATAATTTTGACTGTAGCCTTTAGGATATTTTTAACCAAATATTTTTAGAATCAGCACACCAAGGGTATTTCATAGCCCTGATCTTTCAGTATATTTTCTTTTAGCTTTATCTTATGACTTCATTGATCAAGTAAAAAACCGTCGTAACGGACGCGAGGTTTAGTAGAGTGTGTTTGAAAATGCTTCATAAAACATATGACAGAAAAAAAATGAAATTAGTTCATAAAATGAAAGACGCCACCCTCCTAGATTATTATTATTATTCACTTTTGAGAAAATTGAAGAGCGTGTTTGAAAAGTCTTCATAAAGCATATGACAGAAAAAAATGAAATCACGTCACAAAATAAAAGACGCCACTCATCATAGATTATTATTATTCACTTTTGAGAAAATAAAATTATATTTGGTATTAACAAACCGTGAGGTTCCAGGGTTAATTCTGTGAATTTGTTCCATACTGGAGAAGAAAACTTCAAACAAGAAACATATACTAACTTACATTACACTTGTAAGTGAAATTCGCATTTTTCTTCTCCTATGATTGGTATTGATTTTATTGGATTCCAGAAGCGTTATGCTCTATTATCGATTTTCATGGCTACATGCGCTAGTTCCCCCTTTTTAAAACTTATTAAACTTCCAAAATCTTAAATATAAGTAAAATAGTAAATTTTTAGAAGAACTCTATAAAGAGCATATCTGCGGTAAAGTAAAGTTTCTTAACTGTGGAATTGCAGCGTTATAATTTCTTTACCTAATAACTCATATCTACGTTACATAGCACCTGATAATATAATTCGCATACTGTTTTGTGAAAATTTTAATTATTAAGTGCATATTTAAGTTTCTGAAACTCTATTAAGTGTCGTTCAGTGTTCTTCCATCAATGAAAAAATAAATGACCTGTAAGGTAAACTTTAATTGTGGTACGAACCACGTTGAGTATTATTCGACGTTCGTATGAATGAGGATCGTTTTCACATTCCCTTCTTGCCGTCCTGATACTCGTCACCTGCTTATTAAGATACGCCGAGGTTCCGCCAGTGTCGCGTCTCTTTTTGCCACGACCTCATCCCTTGCCTTAGGCATAAAGTTTCATCTTTCAGGCCAGTCTGTTTTTGCAACTCCTCCACTTTTACACCACGTATCTTCTCTGACTCCTAATTATTACGCCAATGCATCAATCTCCGGCCCAGGACCTTTTATTTCTGCCTCTCCTGTCGGGGTTGCTGCCCGGGCACCCCTCATCACTTCATCAACATCCTTCCCATGTCCACATAACTATTCATCCCGTGCCTTTTTATCCACATCATCCCCTCGTTCCCTGCCCCCCCCCCCATCGTGGCAGAAACCCTCTCTCGCTTCCTTAAACCCCCCCCCCCCCCTCTCCTACCAACCCACCCACCCACTTCCCTACACAATATTCCCCTCGTCAGTCCGTCCACACTCCTCCCCCACCACACCGCTCCACGCGTGCACTCTCGACCCTTGTCCTTAAAATTCTCGCTGCAATAAAGTCCTCAAGGCGGTGCCAACGTGCCTCCATTCGTCGCCCAGAAATTTTTCTTTTCCATCCCAAAATATTAAAACAGCTCTCATGGCTTTCTCTCCAACTATATCTCCGATATCGAGTTCCGGAATCGGAGGTGGTGATCCTTGCTTTGAAACATTTGTCCCCGTAAGTCTAATATTTGTTTCAATTTCACAAATTCTGAAAAATATAGTTTTTCAAGACGTCTATACTTCCTTGTGTCCATCCGCGATAAAACTATGAACAAGCATATACTAAAGAATACTATAAAGTACTATAATATATATAATATTCTTTAGTCTGTGGTATATGGGAGATACAAAAAATTAGATATTGAAAGAGTAACTTTATTTGACTTCCATCTATGAAATTATGGGAATGGTTGATACGTTGAATTGTTTACAAAATGACAATCTAAATAAGTGTAGACTCAGTAAATAATATTTTCTTGGGTTGTATTTATGATTTATTTGTACTACGTACCAAGCAGTTCACGAAAAACATCGTAATTCTTGCTTATATTAGACAAGTTATGAAATCCATGAGACTTCATTCACACAAGTTGGAAAAAATAGGAAAGAATCTCATCGACATTATTGGCATTTTCTCGTACGAAAAGAGACAAAAATTTCCAAATCACGTAACAGTTCCTCAGTTAATAACGTTTCCTTCTGCGCAGACATTGTAAATTGTCAGGAAAATAAATGAATTGCATGGATTCGACAATATTTATCTATAAAAATGTTGGAAGAAAATGTTTTATTCGTATAGTAGTAAAAGTTAGAGTAACATTATGAAAAATGGTAGTGGCAGATTATACGAAGTGTAACAGTACGATTCCAGTAAAATGTCGAAAATATTTTCTTTAGTTTCGACGATTCTTACATGAAATAGAAAGCTGTCACCTTAAATACTAAGCCCAAAATGCTAATAAAATGGTCCAGAATATAAGCGATCAAGGGCACTTCTCTAGATTTCACTTCTTATTTGTGTAAGAGACCCGGTGAAGCCACGGGACACCTCCAGCTGATTTTCTGGGTACTGGATCTTCCCGAGAAAGCACAAACGTCACAGCGAAAGGAACTGGCCCCCTAACCCAATGTGTTAATTTCCACACGCCTTGAGGCTTAGTATTAGGTGAGCCCTCACAGCCTCACAGACCGTAGGACTGAATGTATTGCTGTTGATGGGTTGAACCCCGTGTTATCTGTATGGAAGAAGCGCTTTAGTGTAGCAAAATTAACAAATAATACTAAAAGAATGACTTATCATATGAATAATAATCATTACTCTATGTATGCGGAAACTAATGATTTCTAAACATCATTTAAGAGGTGCATTAAAGCTGTAAGGCCTCCAATTTTTTTTCTCCGGACTGGAAACGGATAGAAACATGCGGCTTGTTTTAAGTTGAGCGGGCACTCTTTATCAATGAGTGACAGAGATGGCAACACTGTACGGCAGACAGGACCTCTAGCGGCAGTCGCAAGAATTAAAACTGTTTTCGATACTTAAAATGGCGACGTGTTCGTTACATGACCAGCGTGTAATCATTCGTGGTGTGATACCGATTGAATTTCATTGCCAGTTGAAGGAGACATTTGGTGGTGGAGTTATAATTGCGTAGTCATCATCGTACTTACTAACCCCTCACTCTGGGTTACCCAGATTCGATCTCTCAAGGTCTTATGATCTATCGAATCTTTGGTGCTCGGGTAAGACTCGGCCTGCCAAAAGTCGCGGGTTAGAGTCCCACATTGGGCATGGGTGTTTTTTAAGTTATATATGTCAAATGCTAAAATGTAAGAGAGGGCCTTATGGTTTTTATTTTGGCATAATGAAGACAAATTTATTGTTATTATTATTCTTGAAAAATATTCTCATTATATAAGTGTCAATTTTTTTCATTGGCGTATTTATGTCATGATCCGGCACTCATGTAATTTATCTTTCCTTTAATTGACTAAGGCACAAAAATAGGAAGCCTAAAATACTAATAAGGCGATCGAATGTCTACTGCACACCGTTGCTAGATTCATACAATTTCTTCACTCTCGGGACTCTCTCCCTATAGGTCCACGTGGAGAGCCTCGGAGGTCACATCCGTTGTGGGAAGGGACTCCGTCCCTAGGCTCCACAATAACCCCCCAAAATGGTTAGGCTAACATGGGTGCAATTGAAACCGCTCCTCCGGACCCAGGATCTCCGGGGGCCCGTGAGCGCTCCAGAGGGTTCCAGGGTGTGCGATCGATTCCTTCCACCTCCGCCACCATCACCACCTTCCCTCCCTCCCTTTCCATCATGCCTCCCACTCTCGAAGGGAGGACACGAAGCGCGCGTGTGCTTTCTTGAACGTCTGATGGGTCTCCCCAAAAGTACAGCTTTTGAGGAGGGGTTGTCGGAGTGACACCAGGGTCAGTCCAGGTCCCTAGACAAAACTGGTCGCCCAAGTGTAGATCCGAAGTCGGTCCAAAGTTTTTTTCGCACGTGGCTGGTCCAGTTCGAAATTGGTCCGTCTCGTGGCAGGAGGCATGCCTCTTGTGGGAACTTGGTACTTCCAGAATACCTCTAAGAAAATAGTTTATAAAATAAAATATTTTATATAATAATAAAAACATCTAGTCCTGTTACTCTTGTTTTGAATTTGAGTGCATTGAACACTCCAACTGTACGTTTCTCCAGTAGAGAGGAAGTTGATGGCTGTATATTTGGTCTATATACGTAAGATTAGATCGGGTTACTAATGATACCTGAAATTCAAATTTATTTGCTAAATTTATTGTTGATTTTTATTGGTTACGAGAGATAACATGTAACCACGAAAATGGCGTAAATTGTTGCCAGAAAAAAAAACCAGAAAGTGGGTTAACCGAAAGCATGACCTAAAAATTTATAGTAATGCCAAGTTATAGTTTTACGTAATGATACATGACTTTCAGCTTAGCTCTAATTAACAACTTTTTTATAAGTCTCTGGCTTTAACGTTTTGTTGACACATTAAAAAAATTAAAAGTAGTTCACATTTTGTATAGCATCGTGGAAAAAGAGAAGTATCATGACAAATGAAAAACACTGAAAACCTGCAAAAACTGAATACAGCTGTCCTCTACCATTTCTCTCCTTTTGCTTACACTTTATTTAGTCATTCAACTTGCGTGACGTAGCTTCGCTTTCCCATAGCATTGGAGAGGCCATTTCAAGTTTCACGTTTTTCTAGTAAATTGAAATTTTCACAGCTGAGTTGCAATGGGATGCATTTATTTGTATTCCATGTGCGTATCCACTTTCCATCCGTGCAAGACGGCCACCACGTACATTTTTAATCAAATTCTTCATTTATCCCATCATCTCCTCAGCGGATACATTATATCAAGACGTATCTATTTCCGTCCGTATATCTCTTACATCTAAACTCGTTTGGCAATCACATTTTGCTCGTTTCAGGCTCATTTCTTCTCCGAGTCGTTTTAAACTATTGTCACACAAGATCTTCTGGCCAAAGATTCTGTAAAATCTTTTAGAAACGAACACATTCGCCAACCATTCAAGAAAGGTTTTTTAGCATAAACGAGGCATCGCGATGTTATTGGAAAAATTAGGATGGAAGAAACTAGTTGAACAAGGTTTGAAGTAAATGTTGAATTAACTGATTAATTTTGAGGCTGGTCTTTTTTCCAAGCGCGTTTGACAAAAACCACCTCTTACTATGGAATAATATATCACATATGTAAAATCAGAGAGACTATAGAGTAGATAAACTTAAATTTTTTTCCTCGTACTGTTATAGATCGAAATGTGTAAGGAAAGGTGAAGAGAATAATTATTATAGTTACATATTTATTATTTATCCTAAATGAATCTTATATATACATACAGATATATATATATATATATATATGTTCATGATAAAACTCATACGAGCACAATATACGAAGTTATATATAGGTAGAAGGGTACTCTATGCCTAAAAAAGATGGCAGCGCCTTCGAAATGATCGGACCCTGTTATTTGTGAGCCTTTATAAATTTTTGTTTTCTCTCTGTTCTTTGTCACCATCCCTGTGGCTGTCAACTACGTGTATAGTTATATATATATATAGCTATTTTTTACTATAGCTATATTGTTTCCGAATATCTTGAGTAATGCCCTGTTGCTGAATGTCTTTGCATGTAAATAGTTTCTTGCGTATTTAATAACTTTGAATTTGTGCATGTCTATTGCATAACTGATGATGTTGTATCCCCTAATACATGCCCTTGTAGCGGCCTGCAGCGTATTACTTAGATATCGACCATTCAAAAACACATCCACCTCATGTTTTCACGTCTTACGTGCTTAATGAAAACAAACCGAGCTATGACAGAAGGTATGATTTTTTGTCATTATTTTTTCACTCGCTCCATTAGTATCATTTCCACTTGACACCATTTCAAATTCCGGAAATATGGGAAAGATCAGTCAATAACCTGTTTCTGAAACGTTTGAAGAATATTGGAATATAATAGTCACTATACACGGATGTCTTATTTTGAACCTTGGTATTCCCAATACGTTTCACTACGTTACGTATTCCTGTTATGCCATCTATGTTCTACAGGTGTAGTGAATATGCACTTATAAAAATCGCCATTAGTTTCCTATTGTATATGCAGAGTGTAATGAAATATTTATGTCGTAATAAGAATTTTAAATAATATGATCGAAAGTAGTTTGAATAGTCGCCAAAACCTTTGTCAGCTCAAAATGATAGCGTATGTTTAAAAAATATGCGCTAATACGTGATAATTTCCGAATTAAATTGTTGGAATCATAATTGGTATTACCTGCAGTGCATCATTATATGGACATATAAATCCATGAACAGTAAACCCAACCTGCGATCTGTCTTTTGCTAATCATCCAATTTTGCGTTATGCAAGACAATTTCATTCTTCCTTCTTCATTCGGTTTGTATAATTCTTAAATGCACCGGAGTTCATTCAATATTTATTTCCTGCGAAACAAAAATGAAGAAAAATACCCTTAAGTTTACAGGATTCTTTTATTCCAACAAAAAATAGACGATTATGTTAATGTTCGTTAGCGTTTCGATCAATTAACGTGAAATGCATAAGACCACAATCGTTTTAACAAGTATAAAATAAAAATGACAAATTTTCCTCATTTGTTAATTTATTCCTTCTTGCGATGGAGTTCTCTAAAGCGCTTGCAATTAGAACAGGGATTTTGAAAGCCTTAATTTCTTCGATCAATCTCTGTCTTCTCCTTCAATTAGCGAATAACGAACCTTACCCAACGATTCAAAGGACTTAATTTCATTCTTCATCCAACTTCGACAGACATTAATAAATTTCAAATTAAAAATGGTTTGGTGTAAATCTGATATAATTGGAGTAGGTTTATCAATATGACGCAATAATTTTTTGTACAAAAATTGTAAAAGTCTATTCCACGTTTCATGTATGCTTTTACAATTTTTTTTCCAAAATAATTACCAAAATCTACGTTTCAAAGGAATCTTGTTTCAGTTAAAACTTGGCTCAAATAAGCGAAAAATATATCTTTCCTCTGTCGGTGATATAGCGAATTTTGGGTTTTCAAGAGAGTTGCAGTGGTAAATAGATTTATTTATTAGTGTTGTTCCGCCAGTTGTTATCCCTTGAGTTGACCATAATTCATCCATATTGCATCACCTTAAATATTGGAAAACCAAAAATCAAATGTGCACATAGTAATTTATTATACCTATATTAGATACTTTTATGAATTATTATATTTAAAAAATACTGGTACAATTAAAAAGTAATTACAATATCCATAAAAAATCTAATCCTGTAAATATTTATATATATTGAAGGAAATATAAATTTTAAAATAAAGAATCACACTCAAGAAGAAAAAGCATTATTTGTTTCTCATTTGTTACAACTTCTCTATGTTTCGATTTGTTAATTTATAATATTTTACAACTATAATTTCATAAGTCACATGGAGAATTCCGTAAAGTAGTAATAAAATTATAAGAAAAGAATAAGAACAAGTAGGAATAAAAATTTAAAATAGTGAATGGTGAACAAAGAGCAGTAAGTAGTTTAATTTGAAATTCATTTGAAAAGACAGTTCAGTTATCAATGTTTCCTGCGTCATTAGGAATGCGAAGGATGTTACCTAGATGCTCCTTGGCGCTCGAAATGAATTTTCCGAGTATTGGCGAAATATGTATTTCTCACTTTCAGGGCTTATTTATACAAGTTTAGCATTCTGTTGTGAAATAAAAATCTTTCAAAATGACAAAGATGGAATACTACTGAACAAATTTTAAATTTCGGAAGACAGCTATCCTCCGGCATAGTTTGAGAAAGGAGACCTACATTTTCGATTTTGTCAGAAGGCCGTTTAATTCATCATCCATTCATCCACATCCAAAAAGGAGTTTTTATTTTTATTTGTCCTCTACAAAGTAAGAGAAGTCACGGAAAATACTATGGTTAGGCAAGCTTTACTACGTGCAACTTGCTAAACTATGATCAGTAAGCCAAGACGTGTTCTCCTTTTAAAAGAGGTTGAGAAAATACCGACAGTAGAACACGGAGACTATCACGGTTTCCTCGGCATGCATTGCCTATCGCAGGGCACACCTTGTTGATTTGCGGCCTTTCCGCCTGAATTTCGGCTGATTGAGCCAAAGCGGACTGCGATCCGGAAGCAAACGAATTTAGGAGCACATTCATGGGACGCATAACGGGGGCCGCCATCGCATCATTTTTCGGCACACTTGCTGGCCAACGGCTTCGTTAATGACGTGATAGCCCCCCACCCCCGCTTTTCCCCGAGACCGCAGGCGACAGGTTTAAGTTGATTCCTCCGGGCGAGGGGGGGGGGAACGATCTAACCCCCTACCCACACCTCCTCCCCCC
>WURS02444742.1:0-14648 GCA_011762765.2 Rhinocypha anisoptera
TGGTTTGTTTACATTTGTTGGCTTAATCATTCTTATGTTGTTTCTTGTCTAATAACAAACTTTCCCGAATTCTGAATGATAACTGAATGAGTGTTCATTTTAAACTGTCAATTGAAATCACAGTATCGCAATGAATAAGCATTGGAACAGTGAGCAGTGAGTGCCACAGTGCGCTGTAGTTTGGTGTTGGCAGCAGCTAGATTGCAGTTAGCTAACTAGCTAGTTAGCAACTTGTAAGCACTTTCGTGGTTTTAAACCACTGAATTAATCATTAAAACTGTCGATTCAATGTTTTTGTTGAGTCTGTGGGCTAACCAGATTAGCTTGAAATCAGTTTGCAAAGTTTTGATTAAATTAAGTAGTTCGAAAAAGGCGCCATCTGGTGGCAGTGAGTGGAACTGTCAAGCCACGTAAATAAGAAATTTGAGACCTTTTGTCGGGCCCGGGACTAAACAGAAGGGTTTCAGAACTGTTTGATGCTAATTTGCAAAGCTTGAATATATTTGTGATAAAATGGTCATAGCGATTTTGCTTAGTTTAGCCGCTTCTAGGCGGATTAATTGTACCAGCCGCCCTGCCACCCAGCCAACTGAGTGAAAGCAAAAGCTCGCTTGGCTCCTGCGGAGCCGAACGCGAGCTAAAAGTCATCCAAATCAAATTTAAGTCATGACATAGATATCAATGTAATTCTAAATATTTTTAAAAAAGAAGGGCTTCAAGATTTATTTGCTGATTTGCTATTTGGCAAGACGGGTGGGTGTGTATCAAGGAAGGTTGTATTTATAGCCTCACACAGCCATGCCATAATCCTCGCCGAATGCTATTTTATAGCTCTCATGGTGGAAGGAGCTGAGACAATGGACTGGTGAACTGGTGTGAGGTGGTAGGACCGTGCCCAGTAGATGGGTCGATGGGCGACGACCCGAGTCTGCGCCTCAACCCAGTAGATGGATCGCTGACCCAAGACTATCGATACGAGATCTTATCCGTGGAGACAATAGATGGCGACACGGCTCCAGATGGAAGAAGACATCGCGGTGGTATCGCCAGTCACCACGCGCCCACACACCACTTTGCCCAGCTGCAGTGCCCCGCAGACGACGCTCTCTGTGGTGTGCCTACCAGTGCCTTCTGCTCCAACTGTGGTTCCCTGGTGACCTGTCTTGTCGCCACTACTGCCGTCCAACACCATGAACCATCAATTGGTCCTTCTCCGCTGATGGAGAATCTGTGCCACGAGGTAGCCTCACCAAACGCACAGTCTAACTCGAAGCAATCCAACTTGTCATCTTCATCTTGCTTCACATCGAATGTTGACACGAGTAATGTGACCGACCAGTCCAGCACCAACGTCGCTCCACCAACTTATGATCTTTGTGTGAATGTGAGAATCAAGAAAAAGCCCATCATTAGTAGCGACATCTCTCCTGTCAAGGCGAGATGTTTGCCATTCAAACTCAACATGTTTTCATTTTTAAGTAGAAACAATCAAGTTCACACTGCATTGTCTTATAAACAAATCATCTTCCCCATAATTTTGATTATTTCTGTGTTTGCATTGGTGCTCTTACATAATGGGTAAGTTTTATCTTTATTATTATATCACTAAAAACAAGATATTCAGTGCTTTACAAGTATCTGACCTTTACAAGTATAACCAAGAGTTATGCAGAGCTTGGAGAGCATCTTGGCCTCCTTCCAATGAGATTTAATGGGTAAAAACAAACTTACCAACTATAAATATCTTTTTTGGCAGATCTCTTCGCACGCGGAAAGCATCCGCTCCCACGAAGTTTTTCAAGTTGAATCCTTTTATTACCGATTTTGAGCATGGTGAGATCAAAGAGCTTTGGGCCAGATTGGTTCAAAATGAAGTGGCATTCATCATATACTACGCGCCTTGGGACGCAGAGTGCATTCGAGCACGCACCGAGATCGAGGTTGTGGCAAACCACTATGGCCAACAGGTGAGTCTAGCTCACAACTCATCAACTATCTCATCTCTCGATGCTCACACCAGTCAATTCATTTTGTGTGCAGATCTTTTTTAGTGCAATCAACTGTTGGTGGCCCGATGGCGAGTGTCGCAAGTACCACAATATTCGTCGATACCCACATCTAGTCGCTCACGTTCGCTCAGAGGGAGAAATCGACTACAAAGGACCTCTTCTTGCTAGCTATATAATTCCATTTTTGGACAATGTCATGAATCCAGTTATTCCGATACAGAACGAAGGCGAACTGCTCGATCTTCGTGCAAAACATGATGTAAGGCTTGGCATTGCTTTTCGTTCTCACTCGATTCTCACTCATGTCAATTCATTCCACAGGCAGTAGTCTTGGGATACTTTGATTTTAACCAATCACCCCATCAGCCGGGTTATCGTTCCTATCTAGCAACATCCTTCAAAGCACTGACTACTGATCCATGGCGAAGTGTGGCATACACGGTTGTGACCAACTCGCGCACCGCTTCTAAGCTCAAGATTGATCCATCGAAACACTCATCGTTGTTGCTCTATCTAGGTAACACTACAGAGCATTTCACCGCCAAATCGTCCAAGCCAACCACTATTCTCAGCTGGATTTACAGTCGTTCGCAGCTTTTCTCCACTGTCAAATGGATTAATCCGTCTGGAATTAAGAGCAATCAAATCTCTGCTTATGTTCACAAGAAGCCAACTTTTATTCTTTTTACCCCGAGAAGCTTTTTGTTGGGCATTTCGCCTTACTTTGATTTGGTATGTTATTCTGTGTTCTCAAGATTGGCAATGAGTTTCTAATGTTCCATTTAAAGCTAAGAGAACTGGTTTTAGAGTATAATAATTGTGACAACTCACCCATCATACGCTCGTTGATTCATCGCAACATCCTGCGACGTCGCTTGCTAGAGGAGAAGCTGTCCGAGTTGGAAGAGCGATGTCACGAGCTGTTGGATGAAGTGGAGGCCAGCAAGGAGGAGAGGGTGCGTCGTTTTTCGGATCACGAAGACACGTGTTGCCACAGCCAGACGGTGCAGTGGCGCTCCTTTGGTGGGGCTCGTCGTGGCATGACCAAGCAGTGTCTTTGCACCGCCTGTGTCCACATCTCACTGCCCAAGTGTCCCGCCAGGTGCCAACATTTTGACTGTCTCTCCACCGCCGCTCGATACCTGGATGACTTTGACCCGAACTACGTTAACAATTCGGCCGTCTACTGTAATCAAGTGAAGGCGGTTTACGAGCCCAAGTACACTTCATACTACAAGATCTATACTACATGCTCAGGCAATCTTCAACCATCTTACCCTGGTGGCAATGAGGATACCGGTACATGGTATGATGTGAACAAGTACACTCTACTCACTACAGACGAGAAGATTAGTCGAATGATTCAAGATTTTGAAATTCAACATTGCAGAAGACTTAAGCTAGGCATGAACTACACCGATCTCAACTTTCCCGATAGTAACGAGAGTGGCAAGAGTAGTTGGAGAGCTAACTTTACTGGGTTGGCTTGTCGCACCAATCGAACTCTCAAGTTCATGTCTCTCGATTCTCTGCTTTATCCAGCTTTTGCCGAGTCTCTTGGCATTGATGTGTTCAACGTGCCTCACTCTACTATTGCTGTCATAATCGATCCTTCCAAGGAGAGCATTCATGTGCTTGATCACGATATTGTGTTTGAAGAAGTCAAAATGCAATCACACGACTCGAATTCAGTGCTCAATGTCCCTACTAACTCCTACTCCAAGAGAACCTTTATTGAGTTTATCAAGAACTTTACTGATGGTACCCTACCGCGCTTTCTTCGCAGTCAACTCGTTTCCTCTTCGGGTTTATGTGATCTGAAGCAGATGGTGATGGAACGCGATTCGGGTCAGTCTAATGTGATATGCGTTCCCGAGCTTAATTCGATCACTTTCAACGATTTTGTTCTTGGAAAATCGGTAAACCAAACAAGCATGTTGGATAAAGATGTGCTCGTCATGTATTATGCACCTTGGTGTGGCTTTTGCACATCAATTGCACATGTTTATCTCGACGTAGCTCGATTTTTTGCATTTTCAAAGAATATTATCTTTACTAGGTTTGTACTTTATATTTCTTATTATTTCTTAATTTATTGGTGGATTTTTCTATGTAGAATTAACGGTGATGCTACAGATCTACCATGGGAATATACGGTGGACAGGTGGGTATCTTGTGGTGGCATGCATTTTAAGGTTATTCTAACTATCAAACTATGAATGTTTGCAGATACCCGACTATAATGTTTTTTCCTGCCAAAAAGTAAGTTTGATCTGTTCAATACTCAAGAGATGGAGAATAATGCAAGTTGTTGTAGACGTTCGAATTCTGTGGCATATTCACCAAACCAACCAATCACTCAGTCTGGACTGTTTGATTTTATTCTCAATCACGCACAGCTTTCGGTGAAGATTCAAATTATGCTCACATTTTGCAAGTCTTCCTGTTTGGAGCGTAGTTTGATTGGCAACCACTACTACCGAAGAGCGATATCGCGTTCTATTCGGCACTTTTTGAACACTCTGAGTCTGTTTCAACATCGTAAACAGGAGATCAGTCATAAGTTATCACAGGCCTCCTCTAAAGAGTGGAATAAGCTAAAGATGAAGCAGGATCGAGTGGAAAGACACCTAGAGCACTGTCGGGCTTCTCTAAGACAACTGAGACGAGCCCAACGCCGACACAGTCTTCTCAGCAACTTTCTTCTACAGCGAATCGACGCTCTACGTCAACTGGACTCCACTCAAGGAGTGGGCAAGCTCAGCCACGAACTCTATCGTCTGCTCTACCAAAAGTCAATACGAGACAAGCGAGTCAAAGAGAAAGCCAAAGTAACGCCCGATTCTAGTCGACCGGTTGACCGAGCTCGACCATCTAAGGCTAAATTGAAGACTGTCAAAGATGAACTTTAATCGTTTTGTTGCCTTTGTTATTATGTGTTATTATTATTATATTATTTCACATTATATATCAAATCTTTTGTGATTGGATTGGTTTTTTTGTTGTTGATTAAAGTGTCCTTACCTTTTTTTCCTTATATGTAAAAAGCCTAATATGACGTCAGATTGTTAATTGGAGTGGTATTTTGAGATTAATCTACATTAATCGACTGTCTTTAAATTGAACCATCACCCAACGAGTGGGATCCACTTGAGCTCTGCGATCTAGTGATACACAAAGTCTCATAAATTAGTCATAATGTACACTGCGCAACTTGCATTTTGTGCCTTTTTCGGCACTGCATTTCTTCTACTACTAGCCAAAGCAGATGATCCAGGTATATATTAACGTTGATTGATTACAAATGAGTGTTTTTTCAAAAATATATTCATCTTTACATCTATCTGTAGATCCATCTAAGCTGTGTCAGGTTTCCGATGATCCCATATTGTCCAAGCAAAGAACCGCTCAAATCAAGTCGCTCGAAGACGAATTTCATCAAGCCAAAATTGATGGAGAAAAAAAGATTGCGGAAGCCAAGAAAGAGGGGTCACCAAAGTTAGAAGAGCTCCAAAGCGAATATGACAAGTTGGTCAGCAACTATAATGCATATCTCTATATGATGAAACAAAAGCCCGCATTTTGTGATCAACTTATTCAAGATCTAAAAGATACAATCGACTATTTTATTTCATATCTCAAGCAATTTTAGGAACATCACTAACGTAACAAATAAATTCTATTGTATGAAATTACCAGATAAATCTAAATAAAAAATGAGTTTAATTACCATGTATATGATTTTTATTATCTTTTAAATATTGTCGAAATTTTTAAAAAATATTAGGAAAAGTTTCTGGAATTAAAGTGCTATAAATTTTCCAAGAAACTTATAAGTCACATGTTTTCGCCGCTTGGTCACCTGGTGTAAATATCTTTGCTTTCTAGTACTTGTGTGAACTTCAAAAGGAAGATGTTGCGGCGGATATTACCAACTTGTCGTTCAGCATTACACTTGTTCAATCAGCGAACTAACTTTAAGCCAGTTTGTGTCCGAACATTTCAGTCAAACGATGCTGGAGACATCTCTGTTATTAGTTCTACCAAGACCAAATCAGAGTCTTCAGTGCCACTTATCTTGTCACAATCAGATGTGTTGGAACCATTAAATTTTAAAGTAAATCCATTAGATTTATCTAACGTCAATCAGTCGGTGACGCCAATTCGGGAAACATGGATCGAGAATATGTCCACTCCACATTCTATCAAACTTGGTATTTTGCAACTTCAACCTGAGATTTTTTCTGCTTTCCCACGTCCCGATGTGATCCAGGAGAATCATAAATGGCAAACTTTATACAAACACGTTGATTGGAAGTGCATGAGAACGCGTGCCGAACTGAGAGGTACCACCAAGAAGCCTTGGCCTCAGAAAGGAATGGGAAGAGCGAGGCATTCCTCTCGACGATCGCCTCAATGGGTGGGTGGAGGATGGGCCAAAGGTCCTCGAGGACCGCGAACCTATTTCTACATGCTCTCACACCCACAGAGAGTTGCTGGCCTAATTGCAATGCTCTCTTCCAAGTTTTCCCAAAATGATCTATACGTGGTGGACTCCTTTGATGGCTTTCCTAGTGATGGCACCAGTGCTCATCTGGAAGAACTGTGCGAGGCACGAGGCTGGGGTCCTTCCGTGCTTTTTGTAGACAATGCTCCCATAGAGCTAGCGCCACAATGCACTAAAGCCACTCACTTTTACTCTGCCACCGAACAGGTCAATCACATCAACGTGTTGCCTCTCTACGGTCTTAACGTCTTTTCCATGCTTAAACACGAAACTCTGGTTCTCACTGTTGATGCCATCACTCACCTGCAAGAGAAACTACTTCTTCAACTTAAGCGAGTCGATCTTTCAAATGTCATTTTTCCATACAAGCCCGATGGTGTGTACCGACTTTAGAATTATTTGTTATTTTTTATTTGTTTGGAATATAGGTAAACACAAATATATACATTATTGTACAAGGTTATGATGCTTCATCAAATTTTCTCTTTGGTCCTGGCGAGTCACTATTGAGATTTGCAAATGAATGTGCATTGCTCTTGTGACCAGTGGAGGGTGTTTTGTTTGGAGTTGAAGACAGAAGAGATGTGCCAGTTTTGGTGGAATTTTTGCTATTTTTATTGTTGGAGACGAGTCGCATATTGGGCGCTACTAGACTATATCGGTCAGCTGGCAAACGCATTCCGTTGTGAGATTTGATCGCGGGTAAAGGCTGTGCATTCTTATTGCGTGCAATTTCCAAGATAGTGTCACGTGATGGTGGGCCCAGAAAGGATCGCTCACCATTCATTTGAATTGCAAAGTTGACGTCATCAGAATCGATCATTTTCTTCTTTGCGTATGACGAGAACAACTGAGCGTCCTCAAGCACACGTGATGCATAACCTGCCACAACAAGAGGTAATCAGGTGAGAGATGGTATCGCACAGACCCAGGCAGACATCCACTTACGATAAGCAAACTCGACCACCTGGGGCAGAACTCGGGGCTCGTACTCGGCGATGCCCATCTCCTTGAGAATGGCGGCAACCACCTGTGAGTCTTTGGGACTCACTTTGGACACGTTGGTACTGGTGGTGTTGGCATTGTTGTTCATGGTTGCTGAGTGAGTGGTGACGACCGGTGGTGCGATCACTGCACTACCGCTGATGGTGGTCGTGTTGGTCAATGTGCCACTACCGACACCGCTGATCATGGTCGAATTTGTGCAAGCCGCAGCCTCTGCTTCAGCAGCTGCTGCTGCGCTCAAATTGGCAGCTATTGTACTAGGACTTAACTTCATCTTGCCTATTTTTTATTTATTTTTTACAAGTGGTTGCCAAGCAAATCAATTTGTCGAAATTCACCGTAATTCAGTGACGCAATCGGAGGTAATTCACACAAATCTTAGATTTGGTTTCAGATTTCTGCTATCATTGACGCTCACCGACATGTTGGTCAGGAGAGAGAATCGGTTATCTACTCAGTTATCTAGAACTCAGAATATCAACAACAATGTTTAACCGTTAGTCAGTAGATTTGTCGTCACAATAAACATTAGCTGTCACTGGACGATTCATGACGAAAAGCAAAACGCACTCTTAACCAAGGTTGGATGTGCGCCACTCGAGGTCTTAGCGCGAAGAGAGAGGGAGAGAATACCTAAGCACAAGACCAATTTGGTGGTGAGGTGTTGCACCATGGCCACCGAAGTAGTGTGGTAGGCGCTGCAACCAAGCTTGGCTAGAACGTCTTCTGTGGATGTCTTCCCCACTCTCTCACACTCATTTCAATTTGCAACAAAGTAAGCAGATCGATCGTGGTTCGTCTGACTATGTTGTAATTAGAGAGACTATTGAATTGATGCACCTCCTCGTATGCTATGCTTATATACGAAACGCGCAGGGCGAGAGGAGGAGGAAACCAGCTGCAGACGGACTGGCACTCGCGGCTGAGAACAGGGCAGAGTAGTGCAAGCTCGCCCAACAGTACTCATCGCAATGTGTGCTAAAGAGGTGTTGCCTATACTTCACTACAGGAGTTTTTCACTTTTTTGTAAGAAAAATTTATTAAACACAAAATAGTGTACAGTGCCTGATTTGTTGAAACACAGCACACTAAAATTAACGATGGTTTGTGGAAAAAAACAAAGAAAAGTAGAAGAGCCACTGTACAAGCAACACTCAAGAAAAGACCAAAATGTTTTCTATCTTTGGCAGTACAAAGTGGTCTTTTTGAAATGTGGCCATAGGTAAAGCGTGCGCCTGCTCTATGGCGATTTTCAATGGGGTTTTTTCTTGAGCAGGCCGATTGTTGAGCGTTGACTGTAGTTGGTGAAGAAGTAAAGTGAGAACATAGTAGAGTGGACACACCCATTGGCAAGAAATAGCGATGTGTAGAGAGGTGAGGGCTGTGTGCGTTGCTCGGAGTGCCTGGCTGGCTGGCCACCATCAGAGGGACACGATGAGAGGCACACACGATGATAGGCACAGGACGGCACCACCATCGGCGCAGCACCACCACTGCTGCGACTGCTCATTGTTCCCTACTGTAACTACTCGCACAATGACTCTCGCCTGCTCTCGCTTCTCTGCGTTGTCTGGCTCGGCTGCACAGTCAACACAGGCAATCGCTGCACACCAAGAGTTGGCACCCAGATTCCATTGCGCTTCGTCTCTGGTCCCCTTTGTCTTGTAATTTGTCCATCCTAACCTATCCTTCAACATTGGTTCAAGTTACAAGCTCCCCACCCTCTCTGCGTCGTCATCATTTGACTGTATATCAGCCATCTTTTAGCTTGTACCCACTCATTTTCATACTCCTTATACAAGCTTATACATTTTGAATTTCCTAGTTTGCTCATTTCCAAGTTTTTCAACACAAAATATTGGTATTGCTTTTTGATTATATCTATCCTATACTCACATTTGTTTTTCTATTTTAGATTACGCAAACATGTTGACTGTTTAATGTTCTCTTCCAAACTTTTACGTTTGGAACATTAAAGCATCTTGATTGTGATTTGAACAGTAGTGCTTTTGGATTGCACTTGATATATTTAAGAAAATTGTTATATTTGTGAGGTAAGGTTGTTGTGTAATCTTAAGAAACACTATTAACCGCATTTTATCTATATTATTTTGCCACAAGGACAAGTATGGAAGTGCACGTAGCCAAAAAGTATAAGCTCGGGCACAAGATTGGCTCCGGCTCTTTTGGAGTTATTTACATTGGTACGCTCGTGCAATGCACTAATTGATTGTAGATCTTACTTTAATGCATTATTTATCATATTACACAGGTACGAACCTTTCGACCAAGGAAGAAGTTGCGATAAAACTAGAAGATGTTACTTCAAAGCATCCTCAATTGCATATCGAAAGCAAATTTTATCGCGTAATGGCTGGAGGAAGTAAGTCAAAATGGTTTACATTTTTAATATACTTATACTTATATATAAAATATTTTTGTTTATTAACCTATCTGTTTAGTTGGAATACCTCAACTGAAATGGTTTGGCACTGAAGGAGACTACAACATCATTGTGATGGATTTGTTGGGTCCAAGTCTGGAAGATCTTTTCAACTTTTGCAACCGCAAGTTTACTCTAAAGACCGTGCTACTCTTGGCTGATCAGCTGGTAAGCACGTTAAGCATTCAAATTCATTTTTATAAACTAATTATATATAATGATATTTTAAACAGATAAGCCGAATTGAATTTATTCATAGTCGTGATTATATTCACCGAGATATCAAACCCGATAACTTTTTGATGGGTCTTGGTGACAGAGGCAATACCGTGTACATAATTGATTTTGGTCTTGCCAAACGTTATCGTGATTCCAAAACCCACCACCACATTCGCTATCGCACTGGAAAAAACCTTACAGGCACTGCTCGCTATGCCAGTTTAAACACTCATCTTGGCATCGGTATGCAATCATGTTGCGTCATGTTGTTTCATTACTCATACTTGTCTTATTTCAGAGCAAAGTCGACGTGATGACTTAGAATCGCTTGGTTATGTTCTCATGTATTTTAACCGAGGTTCGTTGCCGTGGCAAGGCTTAAAAGCCAACACCAAGCGCCAAAAATACGAGAGAATTAGTGAGAAGAAAATCTCGACCACTTTGGAAGAACTCTGCCGAGGATATCCCTCCGAATTTATCGCTTATCTTAGCTACTGCCGTGAACTGCGTTTCGACGAAGACCCTGATTACGTCTACCTCCGATCTTTACTCCGAGTCTTATTCCACAGAAATGGATTTAGCTACGATTACGTCTTCGACTGGAATTATCTCAAATACGTAAGTGTATTTTCCTCTAAGTTGCATTTGTCTTCTTGGTTGCTAAACCTTGGGATCTTGGGTTATTAATTGGATTTGGTTGTAGAATAATAATAACAACTGGGCGGGCAATCGTCAGGCAGCACCCCAGCGCACGCAGGCACCCAACAACCATCATATGCCGGGCAACTGTTGCAACATCTCTGGACAGGTTATCGGGAACAATTTGAACGCCTCTCTACAGCCCAATGTCACTCCGATGAACTCGAACTCGATCCAGATGAAGCCTGCTGCGGGCACCAGTGGGGTGGGACATGGCATCGGTCCCAGCTCGTCTCACCACATGCACTCGTCGGTTCCCTTGAACCTAACCCTGAAGAACGTGATGCAATCGGTCAACATCTCCTCTCCGCTGCAGACCCCTTCTACCCGGGCTCAGGCTTCCTCTTCAGCTGTTCAATCAGGCGACATTCACTGTCCAAGTACCACTGGAGCTAGCTCCTCCAATGGTCAGCAGCATTCGATGTACCGAAAGCCGCATAATGTTCACATCTTGCCTCCAACTCACACCTCGATTCGAAACCTGAACATATACCAGATGTCCAACAAAAACAATCATTGTAATACTGCTGCTTTCAATGCGAATGGAGCACTTCCATCCAAGCAATAACTTTATCACACCATTGTGCCTCAATCAAAACCAACGATTTTGGGCTCGATCAATAGCACCACTGTCTAATTTTGTGTATAGTCTGTACAGGTGAGACATGTTTTAACTATATAAAAACTTATGTTTAACACTTTTTTACACCTGTCTACTTTTATTTCTATTTTTTATTAGGTGATACTTCAAAGCATTTATAGGTTTTTTCATTTTCTTTGTTTATATATAAACACAGTTGTTACTACCTTTTGTATTAAATTTTTCTTTTCTTCAAACACAGTTGTCGAGCTTTATTCAAATTATATGAACAGTTCAGCAAAAAGCAAAGTTAGTAATCAAAAGCGTTTCGTTTCTTAGCTCACGTGCAACTGAATGTCTTTCACTTGTCTCACCATGCAAGTCGGTAGTCAAGGCTTTGGGTGAGCAGTGGGGTAGCCACTCAGTGCAACCCAGTCTCTCTCTCTCTCTCTCTCTCTTTGTATCATAGGCTTGTGCTAAGTTCCCTTTATGCTCCCACCTCACTAGGCTTGTTTTCACTGTTAGCTTGTTATTTTACACTAGCCTAACCACATTTCTCAATTCTTCTTGTACATATATATTCTATCTTTCCATATACACACACACATTCATAATTTTTAACGATATATATCCTGATGTATTTACGAAACTACTGTGGTCTCGACAAGTTCTCGATGCCGATTGTCATCATTTTTTAAATAACTGTGACAATGGCACTTGCCAGCCAAACCTCGTGTAACATATGACTGAACCATAACTCTTTCTCAGCTTGTAACTTGTTAACCTTTGTACAAAAAAACTAATGTTATGTGTCCAATGTAACCAATATATTCCCAGCAATGAACTGTAATTTCATTTACCTTTTCAAAAATCCACCTTAACCGATTAAAGCTTTGTAAAATATCTGGCTGTGACGTCAAGCATCTCATTTTTCTCTCTTTCGCCAGCCACACGAACCAAGAGAATATTTTTGTACCCACACCTACACAGTCCCAAATTTGTGTCCCACACCGATGTGACTCCTAACCACACCACCACGTTCCACACCCAATCTACATCACCTGATCACCAGCAATTCATTAACTTGGACCCAATTTTCCCCTTTTCAAGCCCAATCTTTGTATTATATTTACAAATTTTGTGGTTTCTCTAGTTTTTTTATTTCAATTTTATTATCACTTTACCCATTTTTAGGACAAGATATCACCCTGAATTATACAAATGATGATGGAGATATGCAATAAACTCATTTTTCTATATCGTAAATTGAATTAGGTTTTGGGAAAAATTGAATTTTGAGCTATGTTGGGTAATTTGAATTTGTTTTAAAAATGCTTTGAAATTGCACTCTGGTAGTTGAGTTCAGATTTTCATATATAGAGAAAGCCTAAAATAACCCTTTGTAAATAATTAATATTTTGACTTGATTTTAGACCTCTTTAGCATTTCGCTTGCTAATTTAGAAATCAAATCAAATCGAGAATAAAACTAAAGATTGTACTACAAAAAGTGCCACCAGAGGTCACTGAATAAATGAAGTGACTTAATTTAAGTCACTTAAACCGAAGCACAGTTGAGCATTGTTACCGGCCAAGTGATATATCGTCTGTCTACGGTCTTTACCAAATTTTACCATGAGTGAGGGTAAACAACTCAACATTCGGCTGCACAATTGCAAAAATGAAGTCAAATCGATCGATCAACAAATAGTCGCCTTACGACAACGTCGCAAAAAGTTAAAGGATGAGATTGATCTAATTGAAAAACAGTTGAATAGCTCTTCTGGTGATCGCAACCAAGACCAATTTCTTGCCTCTTATCCATGGAGTGATCAAGCACAACAGTTACTTAAGTCTGTTTTTAAGTTGCAAAGCTTTCGATCACATCAGCTGAGTGCAATTAATGCCACTTTATCGGGATATGATGTATTACTTATCATGCCAACTGGTGGCGGGAAATCACTTTGTTTTCAACTTACTGCATTGATTAGCAAAGGTATAAATTTCCCATTTTTAAAATTAATATAAATAATGACATTTTTGTATAGGTTTGACCGTTGTTGTATCTCCACTGATTTCGCTAATGGAAGACCAGTTGAATAGTTTAAATCAACTAGGTATTCCAACAGCCATCTTGAATTCAAACACAAGTAAAGAAGATTCTCAACAAATAATGAAATCGATTGCAGCTGAGGAGACACATTATCGATTGCTGTATGTCACTCCTGAGAAACTAGCTAAATCGAAACGGATCATGGCCCAGCTAGAGAAGTGTTATCAGAACAAACAGTTTAAACGACTTGTGATTGACGAAGTGCACTGCTGCTCGCAGTGGGGCCATGACTTTCGTACAGATTACCAATTCTTGGGTATTATGCGAAATCAATTCCCAGAGACACCTATCTTGGGTTTAACTGCCACTGCCACTCCAATTGTTGTCACAGACATTCAAAAGATTCTAAACATTCAAGGTTGTTATGTTTTTAAAGACTCTTTCTTTCGTTCCAATTTAAATTACTCAATAAGCAGAGTAGACGATCTGAAGAAAGAAGAGTTACTCAAGAAGTTAGCGAAAATGTTGAAGGATCGCTTCGCGCAGCAATCCGGTTTGATCTACTGTTTAACTGTCAAAGAGGTTGAAGAAGTAGCTCAGAGTTTGAGTTCACTTGGTATCAAAGCCACTCCATATCACGCTCAACTGACACCAGGACAGAGAAGCAAAGCTTACAACAGATGGTTTCGCAACGAAGCTCAAGTGATTGTAGCAACTGTGGCCTTTGGAATGGGCATCAATAAGGAAGATGTTCGGTTTGTCATTCACTACACCATGTCCAAGTCATTCGAGAATTACTATCAAGAGACTGGTCGTGCTGGTCGAGATGGCAAATCAGCTGAATGTATCTTGTTTTTCAAATTTGCCGATGTATTTCGTGCAACCACCATGGTGTTTAGCGAGAAAAATGGTCTCTCTAATGTGTATGCTATGCTATCTTATTGCCTCAATCGTTCACTTTGTCGAAAAGGTAATCTACACTATTAATGGGCTTTGGAGCTCAGGAGCTGCTAGCGCAGTGGTCTGCGTAGTGGCACTAGTCCTGAGAAGCGTGGGCTCGATTCACGATAGGGTCATGGATTTTTTCATTTCCCATTGTGGTCAGCTAGCGCGACCCTTCACCCAAGGGTTAAT
>WURS02444751.1:0-32682 GCA_011762765.2 Rhinocypha anisoptera
GGGGGGCTTCCTCCTATCCCTGCCATGGTTCGGGACTCAGCGCCCATAGGTGCCTCCCGGCCATGGACCCTGATCACTGGGGGTCAGTGAAAATCCAGAGGGGAATATCTTCCACCCAGTAGTCTACGTCTGCGAGTCGGGATAGTCCTGCCCTGTGCAAGACACTTGGGAAACCTCTTGACTATGCGGGGTGTAACTCTTAATGAGGGGTTTCCAGCTCGATTCTAGCACCCAAGTGGTTGAAACCCGGCCGACCCCCTGAGACATCACGGCCGGAGAAGTCCCTTCGGGGCAAATCCGGCTCGTTTTGGGTGGGCTGTTATTAAATCTCTGCCTCAAATAGCCAGCAAGCACGATACCCCAGGCTAACCAGGCCAGTACTATCATTTAATTTGGAAGTGATAGTATTTCCCAAAAACAAATACATATTTATATGTAGGTATGTTCAGCTAGCCACTTAGCCAAGTGGGCAGCATGCTTGCTGGCTGTACCATAGATCAGGGTTCGAATCCCTCTCATGGCATGGATGTTGTGTTTGTCAATAACAAATTTGCCTAAATGATTGGTGTCAGCATGGGCATGAAGCCAGAAAAATATATGCTGCAACCGTTTAACAAAACAACCACTTAATTACAGGAAAAAAATTATGATGAAAAGAAAATGTTGGTTTGTCAATATCTGACAATTTAAAGTGAATTCTTCATACTTTTGTTTTTCTTTCACCATTTCAATCTATAATGTATTGTACAGAAATATTAAAATGCGACAAGATTCTAAAAATTATGACCACAAAGGCCTTCCTCAGAGACCACGCTACTGAATGGTGAAAGCAATCCATACTGATCCCTTCACATCTATACTAGCCTTCATAATGAGGGACCTCATTTGGCAAAATGACTTACTATATGCTATTGTTTTTTAAATATGTACTCTTATCATTTCTGATGTCCATTTTATGTATATAATTTTCCTCAAATTCATGAAATTCTTTACTTGCTTCATCCTCATACCTTAACCTACCCATCTCCAATCTTGTTATTCCTATGGCTTATCTAGTTTTAGTGGTCATGCAATAGTTCTGTGATATGTTCAACTATGATTACAATTTCTTAGATGAGTAATCACAATTTTTATCACTCTTATAATGTCATTATAATTTTACCTGTGCAACCGTACCAATTTTATGTGATGATATACCATTCTCTTTCACTCTCATGCCTATTCCTGGCACCCCAAATTTTCAACTGACTTCACTCATGTTAATATTTTATATGAGAAAATTCACTCTATTTTTAATACAGAAACTGTTATTCTTCACTAAAACCTATGGTAATTTTTGAAATTATATCATGCTGATACTAGGAAATTTAGAGTCAATCTCATTTCTTGTAAATGCTCTTTTATCCAACCAAGGATGCATTTTTTTCTAATCGATTATAAACTTGAGTGAAAGAATCACCTATTTGAATTTTCATGAACAACATTTCCCACTGAGCTACATACACTCCCTGACGCAAGTTATCATCAGAATTGTCACATCCTCCAACTACATTTAATTATCCTGGTCCAAAACATTTGACACGTTTGTTAGAATACACATGTTCTCTAAGCTTACTCTATAATCTAATATTTTTTTGAGTTTATGTAATGTAACAGTAATCATAAGATTAAAGTGATATAAGAAATCAAACTGTGAAAAGTTTATTGGTTCCCTAGTTTTGACAATGAATGAGAGAAATGCAATTGTAGTGAATTTCACATAAATTCATTGGTAAAGGAAGACCAATTTCATTCACTTTATTTAAGCTTCCTGTGTATCTAAATTGCCCTATATTTTTCTGTATAAAATCAATGGGTCAGTAAATAAATATGAATGTCATAAAATTTTCTCTAACCTTGTGAACTAATCTGATACAAGCTGAGACTATTAACAGGGGCTAGTTCCTCTTGAACAAAACTTGTCATTGGGCCTTTAAAAAGTAAAAATTTAGCAAAAACGAAACCTGGCCCTTAAAAATTGCTGAGGAATTCGGTAATCCTTTTTACGTCTAGTTATTACTGGAGACTGAGGATATAAGCCATACTTGCATTATGTACTTGTCCAAATAAAATAGTTTGACAACAAATTTTAAAAAGCTATTGGTAAAGGACATCTAAGTCTACAACTGACTTCATTTGTTCTGCAATTCTACATTGTCAAACGATGATTTTTCACCTCAATTGTATGTGTATACAATAAAGATTTGACAGCAGCCAGAGTTTCCTGGAGAATTTCCATATTACAATACACTTTCCACTGAAAAGAAGGGTATCAAGGACACTTGATTAAAAAACCAAGTATTTCTTGCTCAACAAGCTCTGTTGGCGGGTGAGTGAATTTATGAATTACTTATCAACTCCGTTACTTTACTTCGTGCAATGCCTCTCCTACGTATGCCTCATTTCATCTGACCCGTCCTATATCATGTACGGTGATCTCTGGACCAAATATATATTACCTGAAATGTCACCCGTGAAATATAAATAATAAAGGTCTAGTAAAATACGCGTTCATTAAATATTGATTTGCTTAAAAAATTGAACATGGCTCATGGGCAAAACAATGGAGTAAGTGTCATGCAGATGCCTGGCTATTCTATCTTTTTTGTTATTATGGTTCAACAGGAGAAAAGTTTATTGTAACTGCAGTAAAATTCATTTAAGCTCCTGAAAAATAAATTCGTGGATGACGATATTGCTTTTTGCCATTGGCACTGGCGTAAATGTACTAAATAAAACATTTCCATGTGTCCACGTCAAAAGGTTATATTATGACATACCTGGAGATGAATCTTGCTCGAGGCTTCGGGATCCACACATTTCAAAGGCAAAACATACTGGTTGAAGGGTTCATATTCGGGGCAATACGCACCTTTAATCAAAGAGTGCAGTAATTTGATCAAATAAATCAGTTATCGAAATAATTCTCAGTAAAATACACTGTTACATACCTATTTGGCATATATAATCATCTATGTGTCGATCCGTAGTTTCTAAATCCCATGTAACAACAACATAATTTCCTGGAGGTAAAGTCTCCTCCACAGGAGGATCGCATGTATTATTTGACATGCTTACAGCATTTTAATCAATCATGTGAATTTATAACTCCAATACTATGGAGAACGGCAGATTACTGCGTAAAATGGGGAAAAGTATTACACTGGGATAAATGCTGAAGAAAAGTTTTATGTTTTAAACAAAATTTCGAAACATCAGAAATTACACTTAATCTATGAGATTTAATAAAAGTACACAAATTGGTTAGTTTTTCTTTAACATATCAATATCCATTGGTTATCAAGCGATGAAAACGAAACTAACCGCCAATGAAACATCCTTAAAGCTGTCAATTCCTTCAAAAGGGTATAGCTAGTCCACGATTACGGATAACTGGAAGACTGTCATCAGCTATAATCGCTATAATTGATGTACTTAATGCGATATGAATGATTGCGAAGTTCACGATACTATCGAAGCGAGAGAACGAGGTTACACTTTCCTATTTACAAAGAGCACACGAGATTCTTCTGAAGTCAAGTAATTGGCGCACAACCCGTTAATTTACGACTGGCATTGATACCTACCAATATATTTCCAGTATACTTTATTTTGTTTTCCACGTTATAGTTACGGCACTGTCTCAGTTTAGAAATATTTAAACAAAACTAAGTAAAACACGATCAAGCTAAACGGATCTGGCCGCGATCCAAGTTAGTGTATACCAGTAGCCAACATTATAGTATACTCAGGATACTCATCATACTCTCACGCATACGTTCTGAAGATGTGATAAAGTCTTTACTTCACAGCTTAGATTACCGAAAATTTAGAATTACTATTGTTACTATCATGCTCTTTAATATTTAACCTATTCAAGAAAATGTATCCCTGAGGAAACTTCTCGTTATGCCCGATTCCTATTTAAGTTGTATCTAGTACCAAAATTAAAATCATCTTTTTTTACTTAGGAAAATCACGTCAGCAATTGATTATGGTAATATCAATTTGCATATTGGTGCCAGGGTATTTACCCATATTCGGCTGGATAATTTCAAAGAAATTTAATACTGGAACGTCCTTTTTTTCTGATCAGTAATATTTTATAAAAATAATCAAAACATTTGATGTTGGCTGCACGGACAGAAAATAAATGCTACTCAAATCCTGCCGTTCGCTTTCCGTAAAAATAAAAAATGATGTGCGCAAAATGAATATGATCTGCTATGATAGAAAATGGGTCGTTATTTGTTGTTTTTATTATTATCTTCAATGTTAAAAGCTAATGGTAAGCATATTTACCCTTTTATAGCATGATATTCAAAACGGAGGTAATACTCTGAGTTAAAAGTGACTGAAAAGCACTGCCATTATTCCGAATAATTCACTCATGCCTGTTTATACATCAATATTATTAACCGTTTCATAAATATTAATTTTTATGCTTTTACTTATCTTCAACGTAAACATGATTTTAGGCTCAGAGGAAACCTTTAAAGTAGAGCTTGTTATTTTTCCTACTCTCAAGTCCAAAGGAAATAATGTTATATACAAAAAGGCAGAAGAAACACTTAATTTAACATGCAGTGCTATATCCGATGCAGACTCTTTGCCGCAATATCATCTACATTGGGATCTTCCAATTACCCCTCAAAATAGGTAAGTTATAGTCAAGTACTTCATGGACGAGTTTTATATTTTTAATTGATATTTTTAAAAATCATATATAACCAAGTACAACATTGAGTTAAAAGATAAAGTTTGGAGGAAAGTTCAGCATTTTTATACTTAAGGAATTTTTAAGGGCGTTATTTGAATAAAAATTATTAGTGTATCATTTTCACTTGCGTTTTGACCTGTGATATTGGTAGAAGTAAGAGACATAAATAAGTTTAAAGGAGGCATTTAAGTGACCTTTCTATATATTTAGTCATGTTTTATATTTTTCATTTAAATTTAAGTCAAAATCGAGTTACCCTTGGAGGCGGATTAAATACTTTAACCTTAGTTGTGCAGAACTTGAAAGTGACTGATAGTGGTGATTACAACTGCGAGGCAACATTGGACGGTGGATTTAAAATTAAGGAGGCTGTTACGGTCAATGTTAAAAACAGTAAGTTAATTTAAACCCTAATTCTGTTATAATTATGTAGAATTTAACAGCTGTATCATTTGAGTAATTTACCATTTTTTTCCACAGAGAAAAGTTTCAGTCCAAAGACCTCCTGTAATGACAAGATGTTTTCATGCTCTCCCGGTCAATGCATACCACGTCGTTATAAGTGTGATGGGCATATTGATTGTGAAAGTGGTGCTGATGAAGCAAAAATAAATTGTGGTTAGTCAGAACTTTGATTAAAAAAATAATACTATGGCTAAACTAAAATCTTTTCATCGAAGTTAGAGAATTTTCCTACATTTGCCAGCTGTGTTAACACCACAGTTGTTAAGCGTTTTGACCACCTCTAAACCATTACACATTCGAATAAAGCTTTTATTTAGTTTTTTTTGTGTGTTAAAGAGAGATGGACATGCATGCCATTTTACCAATTTTTTCACAAAATAGTACAAAAATATTATAACCCTCCTAGGATCATCCAACTGTTTACATTCAAAATTTAGCTTAAGGCTCTTGTTTCTGCTTTTTTGTGTTAAAATTTTAGCAGTTATATTGAAGACACCTTCTGATACAATGCAGAAGATGATCTACTACTTTGATTTGTAGAAGTGACTTGTTCTATATCATCTATTACATCTAATATAATCACTGATAAATACTGATATCATAACTGGTACATAACTTTTTAAAATAATGCATTGTATACCATTTCATAATGGGTAGTATAGAGCCAGACAGTCTTCTGAACGGCTGGGCATCCGTACTCTACTATGATTGTTACAGAGTATTAAATTGGAGCACTATTCAGTGGGAGATTCAAATACTTTTTTGGTTTGATCAAAATTAGGTAAATATTTGAAGAAATTGTTTTTAAATTAATTTAAGAATGTTCATACACGAAATCCCAATGATTTATATCAGTTACATTATTTCGTGACATCACATTTACCATCTACTTCAATATGTCCCTAATTTTTGTCACGGCTTATTCTCCAAGAATGATATCTTGTGAAACCTATCTTATGCGGTCACTTGGTCCACCAAATAAGGGCCGCTGAAGGAGGTGATGGCTTAAAGGAGGGGTAAAGTTTAAATGGATCATATGGGGAAAAAGTTCTGGATAAAAGTGACTGCTGAATAAAGGTGCCTGTTGAAGGAGGTTTCACTGTGTTTTCAATACAATTATAAGGGATAGAAAAGAAGAGAGCGTATCTGTAGCCGACAATTATGTATAAAATTTTGTCTTTTAATACTCAAGGATGTACTCTTTGTCAAGGCACTAAAAAAATGGAATTGGTTATAAAATAAAAGTTGTAAAAAATGGGGGGAATACACTGTACACACTCGCAAGCAATAATGATGATAAAGAAGAATAGCAAATGGAGTGACAGAAAAACGTGCACTCTTCCACTCGGGTGTGATGTAAAAATCGGTGGAAGTTTTGTGGAACTCATTTGCACAACTAAATTCAAGGTTTAAGGGACTTATTCCTTGCCTGGGGCCTTTCAATTGTTCTCAAATGATCAAGGAAAAAATAATGAAAATAATAAAGAAATTAAATAAAAATTATAAAATAAATAATAGTAATAAAACATGAATGGATGTTACAAGTCCAAAATGATCTACAAAAAGCCAAAATAGACCATACAGAAATAAAATACACCAGTGGAATGTGAGGTCAGAGAACGAAGTCCCAATGAAACCAGGGACAAAGTGGACGGAGGACAGAAAGAAAGTCCATGGAGAGAGAATGAGAGAGGTTTGGAAGATGAGGAAGGAGTCAGTTGCTTTGCGTGATCTGGCAGGGTCTATTCGCAACTAATAATAATAAATTATATATAAATGTAATGACACCTAATTTTTGCAAACCCACTCACCTGAATCCATTGGTCATTCATGTTCATTAGGTGCACTTTATCAATGATTCTGTTATTTTTGAACTTTTTGGGCATTTCACCTTGTTGATCATCTTCATGTCTCGTATGCTCATGCTTAAACTCAGCAGCCCAAATTTTAATCGTTGAAAATAAAGAAGGGCTCCTATAACTTTAATAGAATTTCCTTTGTCATAAAACCTTCTTTTTCAGAGAATTTTAGTCACCCAGATAGTATATGCTTTGGGGTTCCAGATATCCAATTGAGGAGAACTTTGTCATTTATATAGGAATATTTTTTGTTTTATCTTATCCATTCTAACCCCTGTGGTCTTTTAGGATGCATATCAACATTATGCAGTGCTCAATACATGAGTACAATGTAGCAGACAGAGCAGCATCTGTAGGGTATAAATAGCTGAAGACAGTAATGCTTTTAAAATCTACTTTGGGTTGATAAAATGTAATGACAATCTAAATTAATTGTCTGATTTAATTAAGATCTTAATAAAACATATTGAATTTAGATAAAGTGATTACCAATCTCCTTGGTTGTGTAACTGCTTTCTGATCACAGCTTTTCTGTTATGACATTTTCCCACATCTCTTTTACATTGTCCCCCGAGTTTAAAATGTCCTTTTCTTTTAAAATAGGACCCAATGCATGCCAGGGAAGAATAACCTGTGATGATGGACGGTGCATTCCAAAAAATTGGTGCTGTGATCAGTATAATGATCCAAATTGCACTGTCAAAGTAAAACCTCCTTGCTGTTCTCAGTGGCCAAAATGTAAGTGTTTCCCTTTGTCTACAAAAGTGTATTTGTTCTTCTTTTTATTAACTTGTAATATATGGGCTGGTCTTACTATGCATTTGGCTATTTACATATAACTATGTACTGATTAGTTTATTCTAATTAATATCACAAATGCCCTTTTTATACATGTTTATTTTAATTTTTTACTTCAATACATTTGATTTAGACAAAATGTTTTTCACTTTCCCTCAAATGTGGTGTTTTTTTTCATTTTCAAAGTTTCATAAACATAAAAAAATCTGGTTGCATGTTTAAAACTTAATTCTGTGAGACATTTAACGATTAATAGTATTTGAGCAAAAGGGATTTAGAATTATATATAGGTAATATATTTCGGCAATCGAAATTATTGTTCAAATGTTACGATATAGTCTTTAAACAACCAGCAGAAATCAACAATCTTAGGATTTTTGTAGAGAAAATTAAAGGATTCCATCAAGTAACACCTGAAACAATTTGCACAATTATAAGTTTTGTTTAGAATGTAAGCAGGAACTGTCAGGTAGGTAATAATCAATGATACTATTCATTTAAATTCTATATTTACTCTACAAGAGAAAAGGAATTTGTAGAACAACATTGGCATAACATGAAAAAGGGGAGAAATATGGAGGAGAGGGAATGTACATATGAGGTTCTAGTAGTAATAACCATACCAATATAGAGGCATATGGAGCATATAATCAAGGTGTTTTGTTTTGTTGAACTCCAGAAGGCATTTTGAATAGTGAAGTTCAGTGTGCTGTAAAATAGGAATTAGGACTGGATGAATAAGTGACCTCTTTGCAACTCATTAAGTGCATTCAATAGAAATAAGGGTAGCAGAGCAGAATCAGGGTGGACAGTGCTGGGCAAATGTATAAGACAGGACTGTATTTTGTCATTTCTGCAATATAGAGAAAATGTTAATTAGTCCATTTTGGTATTGAAACTAAGTCGAAAAGAGAGGGACATTCATGTCAGCGACTCCAAGACATTAGGGCATGGTATTTGGAAACTTACTGGAGTAGTGTGGTGATCTATGGGAACTCAGTCTTTAATGAGGAGGAATTAGAATTTTGGTGGGAGGATAAAGTAAATTTGAAATGACCTAGTATGGGGCAAGAAGTGTTTATGGTAATAATTATAAAAAGATAAAGTGGATGTCAGGGATATTAAGGAGGTAATAGGACATTGTGTAAATAGTGGAATGTTAGGTGAGAGAGTCATAAATACTCACTCCTTAGCCAAATGCTAAATTTTCTTTTTGTGCTTATGGTTGTTTTCCCCATTTGATCTTTGTAACCATCCAGGTAATAATAAAATTTTGTGCTGTTTTAATTTTCTATGTTTGCATGGCAATTTTCATTACCAAAACTTCCTCTTTCCCAATGACATATTCTCTTTTCATTTCAGCGTATATGGATGACAATGACCATGCTTACTTGTCAGAACAGCAACGATATAGTGACATGGGTTTTTTGCAAACCACAATTTACACTGTGATTGGTATGTAAACAGTTACTATTCCTTCTCTCATTGTTAGTGCTACAATAATATTTAATGCACTTGTTTTAAATATGAATGAAATAACAGTATTGCAATAAAACTTTGTTATTGGTGTGAATGACATAAACGTTATGGAAAGTTACTGTTTATAGTATTTCCAAATTTTATAGTATTTAGAGCAGTCCCTCACCGGACAATAAAGTTGCAGTTTTCTTGGGTTGGTTACTTGGTTGATTTAGAAAATAATCATGGAATAATCTCCCCATGCATTCACTATATTTAAACTGGAAAAAAGGGTTGTAAGATTGATTGCCAACAAGTATTTCCTTGCTCCTTCCTAACCACTTCAGAAAGTTGGGCCTCCTTCCTGGGCCATGTATTTATATTTTAACTATTTTGTTATTTGTGCACGAAAATTATATTCACTTTGAGAAGAACAACATTGTTCATGACCATCTCACCAGGGGACATGACAACTTACTTCTTCCTTTTTACCGTACAAGAACTGCTTCACTTGGTTCAATCTCAACGGGTCCCAAACTTTTCAATGCTCTGCCCACCAAACTGAAAAGTTTCGGGGAATTCTCTACATCCAAACATAAAATCAAACATTTCTTGGTCGAAAAGCTCTACTATAGTGTGAATGAATTTGTCTATGATTTGTCAAATGGGTTACTTTATTGTCTATCCTTTATTTTGTTTGCCTCTCTAATTTTATGACTAGTCCTATATCATGTATATGTACTTCGATTTATGGACCAAATAAAATATTTTTATTATTAATCTCCTTTGAGAATTTAGTATCAGCAATCTATTCATGCCATGAGTATCAATAAACAGTAGTTGAAAAATAATAAGTTGTTAAATATTGAACTTTACATGAATAGCAGCTTTAATTTTATTTTCATAACGGTAATCTTGTCTAATTGTTTTCACAAAGCAAAATAATGCAATTATACATACTTCAATGTAATTTAAAATAAAGCTCATACTATAAAATTATGCAGTAATACTACAGTGTAATTTGATATAAAGCTTCTACTGCATACAAGAACTGTACTAGCTATCAAATAAAGGAACTAATCTCTCATACTCCTATGGACCCGATATAAATAATACCTTAATCCCAACTAAATCATGAGGGTTTCTTATATAGAATGGGCAAAGGTTGATAGAGAGGAAACAGATTACTCTTGTGAGGAGTGCTATAGACAAGTTAATAGAATTGTATGGGGTGGTTTTCTAGGAATGGTGTATTATGTATGTCTTGAAAGTTAGAGAGGCATCACTGTGATTTTTTATCTTGGAATAAAGCTAAAGGAAAACTTTGAGCCCATATGATCATGGGAAGTGGCATCAGGTGTGAAGGTTTCAGTTGCTGTCTGTATGGCAAGGAAGAAAAGTGAGATACATATTAGTTGTTGCTATTTTCTTTTGGAGGAGCTTTTCTAGGTACTCCCATTTATTCCAGTTAGGGTGAAGATGCTCATGTTAAGGCCATATTACATTGTACAATTGCAATAGCTGAGATTGCTCCCAATTGCCCAGACTCATGATATATGGTATTGGTATTCTACTGCAGGATTAAAATCTCCATGGTTGGAACAGATATTTATTGAACTATGTAAGAAAACATATGATTTGGATACTGCAGACTGGACTATTTCTAACCACTCAAATAATGAAACCTGATTGGCTCCTGTAGCCAATCTCATGCTTCCATTTACAAGAAACTAAAATGTTTTCATTTAGTTTGGGACAATTACATTTGTACCCTTTTCATTTCCACTATGCTATTATTGAGGAGATTGCAATATGGCTTTTAAGGAATGCAGTGATGTTTCATTTGGTGTTCACATATGGAAATAGAGTTAGGAACAAGTAGTTTGAGATATATAGGGTGGCAGCTAATGAAATGAACAAATTGAAAGTGTTTATCAGGCTATGTACTATGTGTGTGTAGGGTAAACGTGGTTGTAGAGTTGGCTACCAGCATAAGGTGGTGAGATAGTTAGTAAATTAAAGAAGTGAATTTAATGGAGAAATATGTATTTTGTGGTGAGTAAGAGATGATTGTGGCTTCCTTATTTGTGAATATGAAAGTTTTTTAAGGTAGTCTATAAAGGGATTGGCATATATTGCATCTTCATGGCATCATTACTTTTATCATTGTGCATCAAAGGAAGATATTGTTAAGTGAAAGTGCATGAAGTATGCCTGTATAGGGAAGTAGAGGTTTAAGGTATTTAGAGAGGTAGTTGTAAAACTTCTAGTAAGAATTATCCTCTCTCTGACCCAGTGTTAGTCATATCAAGGGACGTGTTGCATTGGCCAAAAGTGGGCTAGAGGTTGTATGTCAATCATTAAAATACAATACTATAGCTCAAGAGGGTAGAGGATGTGGTGAGAGTATTGTTGAAGGAAGTAGGAATGCAGCCCAAACCACCAACCAAATTTTTCCGCAACCCTGCTGGCAGCCTCCCAGTTTTCATACATCCCTCTTGCTATGATACTTAATTTAATTTGTGGAAAAGTTGGAGAATTAAATCCTAATTGACTGTTTGGAAAATCTGACTTGTCATCCAATTTTCCAACATCCAGGCTCCTAAAAAAAACTCATGTACATAGCGGCTAGTGGATGAGCATGTAATTCATTCAGTTGATTTATGAATTATGTATTATCCAATGAAGCTTCAGTGTGATATTTATTAAATATTATGATCTTTCTTTTATACCCTACAGGATGTGCCATGGCGTTCATGTTCATCGTCACCATATTGGTGGTTGCTATTTGTCGTGTTCACATGAAGCGCACATCTGCCCTTGCCAGCATCGCCTCCGTCACCTCTCCTCATGGGATGCGTTGTCCACGGCTGACAAATGCTGGCAACCGGTTTCCAACCGCACTGTCCCGGAATAGTGCCACACATTCCCTACTCAGTCATCACCACCCTATAAACCCATCTTCCAACTCCCCCATGCATTCACTTCAGATCTATGACCTAGATGTTTACCTGAACGCTGCGACAGGTATCCCTTCTGGTGGCGGTAGAGACGCTAGGCAAAGTCCCAATGCAGCACATCAGAACCCGCACAGTCTTCTCGTGACTTACAACATCAACAATGGTGTTCAGTTTGTGGGACGGCCAGTGGACCCACCTCCATATTGTGAGGTCATGTCAGCACCACCCAGGGAAGGTCCTCCACCTCCATACGTGTCACACGAGGATATTTCATCACAGGGATTAAACCAGGTGACATCCAGCCAAGTGGGCACTTCCGTCAACCCTCCTTCCAGTGTAAATGCTGGCACAGCACTAAATCCACCACCTATGCCCTCTGTCTCAGTTCAACAGCCTCAACAGTGCCCAGAGGAGCCAAGTCAGGAGGATATAGAACCTGCAGTAGTAAATATCGAATCCCAAGTCACCGATTCTTTACTAGGACCGGCATCAGAGGAAAGAAGTGCTTCTGGTGAGCACCGTGGCTGACTGTTAATGGTACACCTTATGTAAATGGGTATTTTTTAATTTTATCGTATGGGACCTGATTTGGGACCAGAGTTTTAACAATTAAGATTGAGGCAGGAAAGATCTGGCGATTGCCTGTTTAGTACATAATCACAAAGTGGCATTCTAGTTGTTGACTACTTGAAAGAAAACAATAATTTTATAAGGCAAATGTGATATTTTTCTCTCTTTTTTAGAATTGCTTATTTTCAATGTGATGGTTCATTTTGACAAACTAATCACCTGAAAGGGCAGCTAAAAATCATGTTTTACAATTGAATGGCAGTTAAAAGCACAGGCTTGCTCATTTTCATCATATAAGACATTACGTAAGCACTCAGTATCATACACTGAATATAAAGGTTTTTTTGGGTGAAGCTCTGAATTTCATTGTATGATACTGCTGACTGTATTTCAAAAATCATGTATGCTGCATTTATATTGCCAAGATGAAAGGTGCACCACAGTAATAATTTTGTACATATAACTTTAATTTTAAACAGTTCAAACAACTACAATTCACATATAACTGAGTCACATGATCGAATTGTTGTTCATTATTATTGAAAAATTCATCATGAGGCATTATGGTTCTTCGCAGAATACAATCTGTAAAATGTGATGCATAGTTAAAGAGAATACCATGACAGTAGATAATAACTTCTTGTCTCAATGATAAAATTTAATAATTTTTATTACATCAGATCACCGTGATTTGGCATCTCTTATATGAATAAAATTCACTGAGGAGGCCGTCACTTGGTGTCCATAATGACACAAAATATTTTGAGTCGTCTCTTATACGAGTTACAGTAGGAGATGTCCATACAATGATTCAGTCAAAATGTATTTCAACGCCATATTTTAATGCAGAATTTTCATAATGCAAAATATTTAAATTTAAAAAAAATTTCCTAAAGAAATTCAGACAACCCTTGATTTTACATCAAATGATACAACTCCCAAGTTTCAGCAGTAAGAGTTTTTATTGTGGGCTTATTATTTCAAAATAGAAGTTGTGGGTTTCATTTGAAGCATCATGTTTTTCCTTTAATTGCATGAATAATACTCATAAAATGTAGTAGTGCAGTGATGAATTTTCTTACTTTTTACTATGGTCATCATATCTTTCTTTGTAATCTCACCATAGAAAATAGAAGAGTTAATAGTAGTAAATGATTTTAAGTACTCCAATGACTAAGGTCTTAACACGTTCAAAACAATGGTAAAAATATCAATCACAAGGCATAGCATTCATACCCAATGGGGAATTTATGTTGGCAAATTTCAGGTTACATTGTGAGGATGGTTTTCACTTGTCTATGTAGGTTAAAGTAATTACATACCCACTACCAGTTTCACCCATTGTTTACCAGTGCAATTATCAATAAGCCCTTTCTGCCCTCTTCATAAACTGGTATAGGCTAATTAATTGGTCCCATCATTGAATGACATTTATGTTATTTAAATCGTTTATCTCTATCAAGTGCAGGTCTATAAGCATTAAATTATCGCTTTCAAACTCCACATGCATAATCACCTTGTAACAATTTTTGGAGTAAATATAAATTTTGCAGTCCTTTTAAACCTCATCAAAATGGCATTATTTAGTAGCAGCTCTACCTGAAATATGCTAGCAGTTAATGCTCAGCTTGGTTCTAGGAAAATTGAACAGGAGTGATATAGTAATATTTGGAACATTTAATTCATTGATGCTCTAAAATTAAATTACTTCTGAGGTACCATCCACACATATACATGTGTGTTAATTGTATTTTATAGACAGTTAATTCATACTCTACTAAGTTAACCATAAGATATTGAAAAGAACACCATTTTCAGTACACACATTTAAAGATCAGCAGAGATCAAGTCTGTAAATACCTATTACAGTAAAGTTTTCTATTTCTTTCTCTCACTCATTATGTATCAGAGGTGTAAACTACCACTTCAGGTTGAACTTTATAGCAGATTTAGATATCTGTAAATGACATTTTAGTTTCACATGTAGTGAAATTTGGTGCTATCCATCCCACTACACCATAGAATCATTAGGTATAGTATCTGGTGATTCTGTAATTCTACAAAATACATTGTACCAATTTTTATTGTCAGAAAGAACTATTTTTCATAAATATTCATGAAAGGTAATAGTTAACAGTTTAATTTTTTTATAGGTTATATATAAATAACAAAAAGAAGTGAATATCCTAATCTGACCCTACCCATTAGAATTGAATCTCGTAGCAGAAATAATTAAATATTAATTTTTTGTCCATTGTCTTAGTCTAATTACTGAAATTATTTAGGCAATAAAAGGCAAAAAATGACACAAAAACAAATTTTTCTTTTCACAGTTATGGTTTTAATAAAATAATGCTTGATTAATTGAAAGAACCAGCAATTGCCTTTTTCGGCTAAGGAAATGAATAAGGCAAAATGCATAGTGTGCAAGTAATCTACCTATGATGACAATCTGTTGAACTCCCTTTAATTTTAATGGGCAAGGGAAATAATATGATTCTTAAAATTTAAATGTTTTTGTCAGTTTGTCTGCAAAGCTAGTGCTAATTGTGTTTTGGGAAAAATAATAGCTGATATTAGGCATTTAGAAAAAATAAGACTGATGTTTTTAAGTACTTATTCTGTTGTGGCAATTTAATGCAAAATTTCATCATATTTTGTGTGGTGAAAAGCTCTATGGCTCCCTTTGTCATTTTCTATCAGGCTGTATGTTCCACCAGTATGCTTTAATTGTGATTTTCAATGGCATAGTCTCATGATATAGTGGAAATACAATGTAAATTGGCAAAAAACTTTGTATAGATCTTTTGACCTGGCTGATATTTAGCTTTCAATTGCTTTAAAACCCGTGATAGTTTAGCCATTCTATTATTTATTAGTAGTAGTATTTTTGTTTATAGGGTGCTTCAATGGCTATGGTCATTTTACACCTCTTCAAGTCATAGAAAAACCCATCTGGACAAACACAACACCCATGCCCTAGGCGGGATACGAACCAGCGACCTTTGGGTTAGCTGGCGCCACGCTACCCACTAGACTAATCTGGCCAGCCTTATTTATTAGTTTTACTAGCTATCAAATGTCTTTATGTTGACAGCAAATTATTAGAAAGAAATGTTGACCAATGCCGCTCTTGCAAAAATACCAATAATCTAACATGCGTTAGTAAGAGCAGAGAATACAGTCATATTTATACTCATATCATTAACCCCTGGGCTGCGGGATATGTTCATGTGTGTATGATCACTGCCTTCATACCATCCCTAGACCCTCTCCAAATTTTATGACCTGTCCCTTTCCAAAAAGGTTCGAAGGGTCACACTTTCCTATTGTTCAGGAATAGGGCCCCCTTAGAAGTGCTGTTTATGAAGGTTCAGTTTTCCCTCACTCAACCCTAGGGTGAGTTTGGTGAATGCATTCCATCTGCCAGGATTTGGGAAATTGTTTTCTGACCCACCCTCGTCATTTCCCTTAGTTGTCCCAGAGTTTCATTAAAATGCTGGTTATAAATGAAAGCATTTACACACTGTTTGGTATCAAATTGATCAGAAATTATCAAGGAAAACAAATATAGAATTCATTTTTTTATATATTTCTGCATGAAATATTTTGACTATAGTCAGTTGTATCTCCATTACACCCCTTGGAGGGAACTGGGCTATGTGGTCAGTAAGGGTCGTCCAGGGTCCTTCACCTAATAAACCTTTGTCAGAAGTAGGAGGGAAGAGTGCCACTGCTACTTTTCTCCTGCACACAGCCATCACAAATGGAACGAGACTGTTGCATCTTATGGGTTAATTGATATAACACTGAACACAAGTTGCATGCCTGATAATTGCATAATTATCATCATCTGATTTTGAAAATTAATCTTTTTTGGACATTCATGCCATGAAACTATGGAGACACATTGTTTGTGCTGGCCATTGCATTGGAGTTCTTAATACATAAAGGATAGCATTACTCCAACTTCCTAGTAAGTTGATACAAGAAGTAGAAATTTAGCAAAGGAACATGATGAATATCCAGTGAGAATCTTAGTGATTAACCATGCAAATTGAAAGAGCAATGCTTATCAGTTTTGATGAATAAATGTTCTAACAAAATAGTGATCATGAATTTTGGCAGCTAAAGTCCCATTCAGAGTACTGACTCTAGATCATCAGACACATTAGTTAGTACTGTATGATGCATTTCCAACACTATAATGTTTGAGAATATTTTTTTATTACTTTATAAAAAGTTGTTAAATTATTGTCATGTTAATAGTGGTACTTGATAGTGTAAAATCGTGGAGTGGTAGTTAGAGATTAGTGATAATCATTTTTGTAAATGGGAGAAATCTGGAGCAGTTTTTCACCACAACCACTCAATGAAATCCTTTACTTTTGGAGGAAAGTTATTCTGACATGACACAATTGAAAACTTTTATGCCCCCATGTAAGGGAAATATACCAGTTGTCATTCTGAAAGGAGTATTGTGATCACCAAAAAAAATTTTAAAAATCAATTAGATGTCTTTCTCATTAGAAAATATCTGTCTTTGTTCAAGCATTTCTTTCAAAATGATAAATTATGTCACAAATTAGAAATGGATGTGTGATACATTATTTTATAATAGTGTAAGTAGAGGAGCGTGATCAAAAGAGTTTACTTATTAAGTCAACATCTGTTTATGCCACCCTCCTACAGAGCAATAAAAGAAGAATGGGCATTACATGCAGTTTAGTTCATGTCATTTAAGTTTCAAAATCGTTAGTGTAAATTTATTTTTCCAAGAGTTTCATCTCCATTATTGATATGCTCGTTTTTAAATTTTTTTTGTCGGATGGTCAGCTAGAAGTTCTATGAAAGTACCTAAATTACTGGATTAAAAAAAAAATTAATGTGTCAATATTATGTACCATTTTGGGCTAAGACACTATTCAAAACCTTAACATGTACTAGATCATCATTATGTATCATACAATTGATGTTCTGGATGTGAAACATCACAAACAAAATTTAAATTAGTAAAACATCACCAAATATTTTTGTCAAATTGTACTAAAGGTGAGATAAGTTGAAGTAACATACAAATCCAGTAATTTTACCAATAAATGGGATAAGCAATTGGTTATTCCTCCTGCATCTCATTAGGAATTGGTCTGCAGTTTAGTTGTTGAATGAATAGGTACTGGTACTAGGATTTAGGATGAAATAGCTCTTTTTCCATAAGATCTTAGTTTGTGGTTAGTAAATATTATTGCCCTTATTTCAGGAATTGAACATACAAATTTAGATGAGGGTTATGGTAAGGGCAGAACTCAAATAGTATGCTCAGAGGCAGGTAAGGTTATGTGATGATTAGAGGGAACGCTATGAATTTTAAACATCACTAGTTTGTATTAGTCGCTGTTTTAATGCTGCTCAATCATAGAGTTAAATCATATTTTCTAAATCAAATGCAGTATATTTTGTATTGGGTGTCATTTTTTGGTTATTTATCAGTCATGTAATATCAATCACAATCTCTCAGACTGAACTTTCAACATTTCTGTTCCTAAATTAACCCTTTCATTCCAAACAACTGATAAATTGGGTGTTCAGAATCATCCCCCCAGTACGACCAACCTATTTTTGGTCATTCTTGCTTTATTTTGTTGCACACTTATGCAGGGGCCGTATACCAGTTTTGATCTCTGGTGCAAAAGGGTTAATCACACATTGGTTCTACTTCTTATTGAGCAGTTCTTTGCCGAAAATTACATATCAATGCTTCCATTTTCTGCTTCAGAAGAAACCCATTTTTTGTATAGCCATATCTACCATCATAAATCCCTTCACCCATTCCAAGGTGGTCTTAAAATGTTCCAAATCAAGATTTCATCAGCAAAAAATCCCAAATGACTTCATTCAGTAGAAAAATTAAATTTATTTAAATATGTGAAATAGGTACTAAATTAATTTCTTTGGCACGTGCAAGTATTTTCATGTCAGAAAATGATGGTAGACATTTAGTCTTAAATACTGTGTTATAAACCACCTACCCAAAGTCACCACCTTCTGTTAACTACTTTTTCTTAAGAACTATATCTGGTTGAAATAAATTAGTTTGCCTAAATAACGTGAATAATTTTGTACAGAAACTTCACTTGTTAAACGTCAGCTTTTTATAAAAATGAACACTTTATAGTTTACTTTTCATTAATGTACCTATCTGAGGCAGCTGAGAAATTTTAATGAACATTTGACTAATAAATAAAATGACAATCAGCTAGTTTAATAACTTAATCCAAAGGAAAATCGAGGTGTTTACTTCCCTAGCTTTTCATTTTCTGCTTATGTTTACTATTGTTTTTCACAAAATTTTTATACTTGAATTTTAATGTTCAACTTGCAGTGTGCAGTATGTGGCATCATATTTCCAAATAAATGTACAATTACTTTATGTCACACAATACATTTTATTCCCTTTTAAAGTTTATCCTTCGTTATTGAAATTTTAGGAATTTGGAGGTTAACAATCAGTTTATTGTGAACATGATTGAATGACAGTGTATCAATATTTTTGTAACTGGATACTTACTGATTATAAGTAATCTATAGAGTTTCAAAGTTCAGATTGTTTAACTAGATGATAACAAGTTTTTACTCATGTATGGAAGCCACTTAGAATGCTGGTTATTCACTTATAAGCAAATGATTTTAAAGAATACTACTTATGGATGCCAAACTCTATGCATCTCAAAATATTTTAATATACATAATAATGAATAGTCCTTTCTGTAAAAAAAAAGAAAGTTAGGTAACTCCACTGGAAATTAATTAGGTGTTACATAGATATTTCTTTGTTATATACATAAAATAGTGTTATGTCAAATACTTATCTGAAGTGCCAGTGTGGTTAATTTCATTCTATCATTATTGGCCTATGCTCATTGTACAGCCAGGGTTATATTTTCAATCTGGAGGCTCTTCATTGCTTAGTTTGAAAATTGGCCCTTCACTGAAGAAAACTTGTTTTTATACAGGCTTCAATCCCCCCTCCTTATGGCTGTGCCCCTGCTAGTACCAATTTGAGTAGCTCAGTCTATGCTGAAAGTAGTTAGGCCCCACATATCACTTTCTTTATTTAAACCTACAACTAAAATTTATTGTTTATGATATATTTATTATCACAAGGTTGTACTGGCTAATGTAAGAAACTACTAATTTATTGTTAACAATATGTTAAAATGTTCATTGATAGACTACTGAAAATTTTCTTTCAGCTACATTCTAATTATCTTTACAGACTTAAAACTGTTATTTTGCTTTTCATTGATGGAAAAAGATTCTCAAATTTATAATATCCCCCAAAGGTGAATTATATAATGCTGAATGCTTATGGGATGGTAAACATACATGAAATTTCATTATGAAAAAAATATGTATATTCTGAGTTGTGTTGATGGTAAGATAACCTACTTCGTGAGATTGTGTGTGAAATTATATGTTTCCCTAATATGTTTGGTTTTATCACGTTTAAATATCCACTATCTTCTCAACTGTTAATAATGCTTTTGGTTCATTTAATCATTGTATTTATATTTTTGTCTCCACAGGTATTAAGTCCATGGGTTTTCAATTGCGTGTTCTCAGTAGTACTAGCATTTTGAGTCAAGGGCAATAGAAAATTTTACTACTAGATACCATTTAATTAACTATGTAATCAGGGTAAGCTTACAGGTGCTTTGTTGTTTTAAGCAGTTGGATCATTGTGAGTGCCCCTGGCATTTTCTCAACATGTTTACTGCGAATACAAAGTGTCCTGTTGGCAGCTAAGTCTTCCCATATTGAATGAATACTTATATAGTAGGGGTGGCATACTTATCTCAGGACACGGTCAACTTCAATACTCTTCATTATGCCTGCAATTAGTTATAGTGAATTCTTGAAATCCATATAGTATTGTAATATTAGGAAGTGAAAGTAACTTGAATCATTGCATACATTAGAGGATTTCCTAACCTATTAAAAATTGCAATAATTTCTTTTCAAAGCAAAAAATAGGTAAATTCAATAAAATGTTTTAATATCATGAAAAGTATTTTGTGTGTTGACTGGAAAGTCTTCATTGATCCAAAGATTGATTGAGATTGACCTGTTGGCCACCTCAATTATATAAGATTCATAACACCTATTTCCACAGAGTTGGAAATTTGTTTTTATAATTACATATATAGAATGTGTATGTATTTGTAAATATGGATATCTGAATTATGAGGTTTGATATGTTTAAAAATGTTTTGACTGAAGCTAAATTGTTTTATCTAGTCTTAGAATGAGGTTTTACAAGGGCTCAAATGCCTGAAAAAATAATTGTTAGTGTGTTGAATATACCTGGTAGTGAATTGATATATAATAATTTTTTCACATTTTATAATATACCATTTATCATATCTGAATATCACTCAAAGATACTTGTTTCTAAATTTAAAACTTTTTCAATATTTTTACTTGACTTTACAAATGTTGAATCATTAAGTACAAATATTATGACTTTAAATTCTGTCGGTTTTCTTGATATGAGAAAGCATTTCATAAATTTATTTTAACATAAGAGATTGTTTTATTACAGATACTTTCTCTATGCTATCACAATATTTGCCAAAGTAATTTCCTAAGAACTGCTATTGTCTGTACTCTAGCTTGAAACTTAATAGCTGTTTTGTTTTCAATTTAACATTGTTTCTATGATATGAAAAGTAGATAGGAAAACAATAGCTAATTTCATATAATGATTTAAAAAATCACCTGATTTGGGAAAAGTGTGTGAATATTTGAGGTTTAATGACACAGCACTCACCCATTCTAGTTATTTGTACTTTTTTGGTCACTGTATATTTTTCATGTAATATGGCAATATACAAAATGTACAAATTTTTGATATGCTGATATTACTGGTGTTGCATAGAAAATAATAATGCTGTGTTAAATATTTTTGTTGTTTTCATTAAAATGGATTTCCATTAGTTTATGTTTAAGACAATCTCAAGAGGTAGTATTTTAACAGTGACTGGAAAAACTCAAATTAATTATGAATAAATTTTATTTATATATGTTTTTCAAAAATAATAAAACTTATAAGGAAATCTGAATTTTTATGGATACATACTGCAATGAGTAGATCATTTCTCCAAACCATTTGGGTCCCATGGCATTTAGAGTAAAGTGGCACACCTAATCCACAATGATTTTAAGAGCTGATTACTGGGGTCTGTTTCCCAAAACAAACTAGCCATTTTACAAATACATATATAGTCCCATAAAACAAATAATGAGGCAATTTCCTGTGAACTGTTGATAATGGATGTGGTGCAGCAATATAATTTTCATTATAAGTTTCATCAAGTCACTTGTATATTTGAGAAATGTCCCAAAAGTAGATGTTTTTGTCATTTCATCTTTTATTGCAGTATTAAATATTTTCTGAAAAAATGTTCCTTTCTGCTACAATTTGCACTCTGTTCTTATTTTTTGCTCTCGCATTAAAGTAGTACATAATTTCATGGAGGTGGCTGTCTTCACAAATTTACATTTTCCATAGTCAATTATATGTGCTAACATTATACCTATCAACATATTGACATGGCTTATCACATCACTGCCATGGTTTCCTCTTTTTAAATATGTATAATGCTCATAGGTCATCTCCCTCCCCATGGACTACGACCTTGATGTAGTGGAAGGGCTTGTGCATTCAAATGACCCTTACAACAGCACTGGCTGGGGAATTGATTTTTGCTCATGGTAGGGTCACCCAAGCCAGATAGATGGAAGGGTAGGAGGCAGATGAAAGGTAGTCCATGCAGCTTCTGCTCCTCAGTGAGGCGGCTGCAAGGTATCTTATCCCTAGGGGGTCGGTCATTTAAGTGATGGTGTCATGTTAAAAACACTATTGAGGTAGGAATTGGAAAGGCCACCTCAAATATATATTTCCAAGATCATAATGAGTCAAATAAGGAAATTGAATCCTGGCAACTACAGGGCTCAACCCACTGGGGCGAGTGCCAAACCTGACAGCAACAAGGCTTCCACAGTCATCATCTCATGAAATCTTTGTGACACCACCACTCCAGAGAAGGGCAGGATGATTTCAGTAGGGAATGTAAGGACAATGTTAAGGTCAGGAAAGTTAAGAGAATGTAAAACTCAAGATGGAGAAAGTTGGAATAGCTGTACAGGGGTTGAGTGAGGTAAGATGGAGGGATATAGGAGTTTATTGGAGTGATAGCGTTAGAGTAATTTACAGCAGAGGGGAGGAAAGTCAGCATGGGGTAGCCATAATTCTTAGTGAGAAATTAGGAATGAGGGTAGTTAACACTGAACAGGATAGTGATAGAGTAATCATGGTAGAAATAAAAGCTGATCCAACAAACTTAGTTTTAATTCGGGTATACCAACGGGTATATGCCAATGGGTGGCCATCAGGAGGAAGAAGTAGATGAGGTGTATGATCAGCTGGAAGAAATGATCGACAAGATACCTGGTGGAAACATTTGATAGTGATGGGAGACTGGAATGCTGTCTTGTGGGAAGGAAGGGATGGAAAAAAGTAGGTGAATATGGTTATAGGATAAGAAATGACTGTAGGGATAATTAGTGGAGTTTTGTAGAAGGAAAACATATTGTGACATATGGTATAACTGTATTTTATTAATGAATATCCAACTAAATATGTAAATCTCATTCTATCTAAACTTCAGTACTGTCTGCATATAGATTCACATGGTGTCTGGAGAAAAATTCCATAGACATTACTTCCAAAACAAAATGGGTTGGGGTTGAGTTGTGTGCTTTGGAGCAGACTAGTGTGTGGACTAGTGAAGGATTTGACTTTTTGTTTGTGGAATTTTGGATTTTTTCTCTGGTAAAAGATTCACACACAAGGTGTTATTAATGTGCATCTTCAGTTTATTGCAGACAAATAAATAATAACAATTATTTTACAAAATTTTGAATAGCCAATTACTAGATGGATTGGATACACTGTGAACCATAATAAAGCCATGAAAAATATAATAGAAGTGAAGGCCAAGGTACAAGGATATAGGGCAAATTATATGAGACATTCTGATGCCATGTACTATTTTCATCATGAAAGAGGACATTGAAATCCAATGATTTATGTTATAGTAATTTTATTCAGGGCCTAATTCTTGAAAAAATTTTTAGATGAGTTATTTTAAGACTACGGATTTAACCTTGAAGAGCTGCTGCAAACCAATTTTTGGAATAATAGCCTATGATATATGGGTTGGATACCTATTAATCTCATTGGTGCTACTAATTTTGGCACATGTTTTTATCATAGGTGTAATAATAATGGAATTATGTTTATGAATTATCAAAGTTCCTAACAATAATAGCAAATGTGAGTAGACCTTGAATATCTTTTGTGGTTTCCAATATGGTTTCATACTCATCACTTTTGAAGTTCATTGATTCAAGGATAGGCTTTAAGCTAGTAACTAATGTATTTGGGAGTACCATTTGAGGTGATGGAAAGTTGCCTGATATTCTGATTGATTTAAATATGATTGTATCCAAGGTTTGGGGATCATTAGGGTAATATATACATTTCCTGATATCACCTTCAATGCAGTATATAAGTCCACAAATATAGGTGTTAGCATGGAATCTCTCACTGTTGGTAATAACAAAGCGATATATCAGATTCTCACTGCTTTCATCACTTAACTGAACGTCTGCATGAAAATTACAACAGAAATTGTCACTGCAAAGTTCAATATCATTTGAACCATTGTTTAACACACGACTGAACGTGTAATTGGACAGGTCATCATGATGGAAAATAATTCGCTTTGTAGTGGCAGGACCCCAGGTTTGAAGTTCTGGAGAAGTTCTTAAGAAGTGCTGTCTTACTAAATTTTCTCTGCAAATCTGACAATCACTGGAAGACAAAGGGACTTGTGCAATTAATAATTGTGAGCCTGACACAGATGGCATTATTGACACCAGACTCCCTTTCCTGCCTGCATAAATTCCACTCCCACCACTTGCTGATTCAGGATCATCGTATCCAGAAGCCAGGAGGTTTACATCCAACCCGAATGACCAGCTTTCTTGAGTCTGTACAGCTGAAAGTAAATAGAAATTATCAGCCATCAAGAAGTGATGTGCCTTCTGTTCTAATGTAATTACATGGTGACATAATGATTGAAAGCATGTCTGAAGACCCAGCACTAAAAATTAATCCATTTAGATTTCATCCAAGGGAAGTCTTATTTATAAAAAAATATTAATTATTTACATCTATACTTAATGTAGAGTGATACAGGATCTTTGTTCAGTTTAATTTCCTTGCAAAGGAAGCTACAATTTGGCACGCTCATACCCTTTTTTGCTTGTGAATACTCTTCTTTTATCAAAATGTATAACTTTACTTTCTCTCCTCATACTATCTGAATCATCAAAACATTGCAAACAGTAAAAAATAAATTCAAACTACCAATTTGAGGGCGAGACATCCAGTGTGGGTACAGTGATATTTCAGTATTATTCAAACATTCATTTGTTCAAATAATATGAAAAAAATGTTTAAAAAAGTTTTTAGTTGACTGAAATGAAAATTTTAAAATTATTTTTGTCAACTATAGATTCACAAGGCTTGGATTAATAGTATTGTTTTTTTTTTATCTCTACATGCAATTTTGTAAATTTATCAATTTTTTAGCAGATATGTGTCACAAGTTCTAAATCATTAGTTATGTAATTCAGTGTAGTTAAATTTCTCTAGTTTGATCAAAGATTTATTGTTTTTAAAAGTTTACCATCCTTCGTTATACATTTATAAAGATATTTCAACACCTAAAAAAATCTCTAATCACAGAAAAATTCCTTGCCTTAATTTCGTACTGATTAAATTCTTTAAGTTGAAGATTCTTAACATGTGCCTTATGTGCACTACCTCATGATTTTTAACCTAGTTTATATTTAGTATATATATGTACGATATATTTCATATTCATACAACATATTTCATATCCCATTACAGAATTATCGTACAACAATCCAACGTCAATACTTGAATAAATTACATATTGAACTGAAATATAGACTTGATAGTGGTGTAAAAGACGTAAGTACTGAGTTCATTAAAGGTATTCCAGAATAGTGAAGGCCGATGGGGAAAAAAACTGCGAGGGGAAGAAAACTTCTGAGGTAGAATAACAGTCTCAAATACTACTATCAAAACGTAAGGGGATTAAGGACTAAGTTGAGTAATATGATATGTTTAGTTCCATTTTTGGATTGTGATGTAGTACTACTAACTGAAACTTGGCTTAATAACTCAATTGGAAACATGGAGCTAGGACTATCAAATTACAACATATATCTTGGTGACAGGAGTGCCATCAATAGTACAAAATCCATTGAGGGTGGAGTTCTAATTGCCGTCAAGTGCCATATTTTATCAAAAGAAATTTCAAATCCAGACCCGAGTTTGGAACAGGTCTATGTACTATTTAAGTTTGATAAGTCTGTATTGGTAATTGGTTGCTCATACATCCCTCCAAATTCCCATGTAGAAGTATACTCTAAGTTTAGCGATTCAATTCACTTAATTATATCTCAATTTTCATCTGCCAAACTTTACCTTACCAGTGATTTCAGCCTGCCCCATGTATGCTGGACTGAAAATCTTTTCTGAGAGATGTCTCCCCCAAAGCTCAGTACATTATATGTGTTATGAAATTTGTGATTTGAATCAATTCAACAGTATTGCCAATGATAATGGGAGGATACTAGACCTGGTGTTGTTTAGTAGTGATCAGGTTAATATAACAAAGGCTGTGAATGTGATAACCAAGTGTGATATTAACCATCCAGCATTTTTGATTGCAGTGTATGTGCGCATGACGGAAGAATTGAGTAATGATGATTACAATTTTATATACAACTTTAAAAAAGGTAACTATTTTGATATGGACACCTACATATTTCTTGAGCATTGATTGGAACTCCGTAATGATGGATTTGCCTACTGAGGTTGCATCACAAAATTTTTTAATGTTCTTTATCGTGCTATTGACATATTTAAACCCCTAGTTTAAACCCCTCAAAACTAACTACCCTGTATGGTTTACTAATGAGCTAAAATCATAGATAACAACTAAAAAGATTTACCATGAGAAATTTAAGAGAACAGACTCTGTGGTAGACTATATTAAATTTTCAACTTTAAGAGAAGAATGTACTAAATTATCTAGACAATGCTACAGCAACTATGTTTTAGGTATAGAAGCTTCCTTGCACATTATATGAAGCCCTTCTGGAACTTTGTTAATACCTCACAAAATTCTAAAGACTTTCCTAATATGATGACCTATGGTGACTTCATCAAATAATCTCAAGGATTTAGTTAACCCTTTTAGTGCCAGTGGGCTTATCTATCTGCCCTTGGGGTAAGTGCCATGGGCCAATTTTTGTTCAATAAATAATTTTTTATTAAATTATTCAGGAGAAAAAAATAGTAAATAAATTATTTTACTTACCTTGGAAGTGTTTGGAGTTGAAATAAAAAATGATGTTAGCAAATTTATATTTATATATTACACATACTGTAAATGTGTATAATAAATCAACAAATCCTTGAAAAAACTGGCATTTTTCGCATATACCAGGTGATAGGGACTGGCACTAAAAGTGTTAATTTATTTGCTCAATTTTTCTCTAGTGTTATCAATGATACTAAAATAATAAAAAAAGATTTTCTTTATGAAAAAGACATTAATGTCAGTAGCATAGTAATTTCTCCCTATCAGGTCTTATTTAAATTGAGAAAACTAAAGGTTAATAAAGGTATCGACCCTGACAATATTCCACCAGTCTTATTAAAATCATGTGGACTATTTTTCAAATAAATAAAATAAAAGTTATTGTCTCAGGCGTAAATTTATGGAATTTGCTCAGCATATTGAAGTAAGAGAAACACTTGGTAATTCCACACAAATTTAATTTAAAAAATAGGGCTGTCATCATCAGGTCGAAACCAAGTGTTACCTTACTCCAAGTGTTTCTCTTACTCCAATAAATAAAATAAATAAATGTCATTACTCTCTTTTTTACCCCGTAACCATCCTGTTTAATTCCTCGTTAAACCCTGGAATTGTTCCAAAAATCTGGAAAGATAGCTTTGTAACATCAATTTTTAAGCCCGGGGACAAAACAAACAAATTATCGACCCATATTTATTCAATCTTTCATTCTAAAAATCTTTGAAGGTATTATTTGTGACATAATAACTCCTATGTTCAAATCTATCACTATACCAAATCAGCATGGATTTACAATTGGCAGGAATGTAACAAGTAATTTATTATTTTATGTCAATAACCTAGTTAAATCTATGGACAATGGTTACCAAACTGATGCAGTATATTTTGATCTAACTAATGCATTTGATAAGGTTAACCACTCTGTGCTTGTTTCCAAGTTAAAAGACTATGGTCTAGATAGTAGCCTTCTGGAGTGGTTAAGAAGCTACCTTAGTAACAGAGAGTTGTTAGTTAAAATAAAGTGTATACACTCCTATAAATATGCAGCATTATCAGGAGTCCCACAGGGATCCCATTTAGGACATCTTTTCTTCCTGGTCTACATCAATGACATAATTAACTCCATTAGAAATGACAATTTCTGCCTCTTTGCTGACTACTTAAAATCTACATGATTATTCACAACTTACAAGACTGTTGCACTTTTAAAATACTATCAACTCCCACTTACAATATTTCCACAATAATCTACTGGTAGTGAATGACATTAATGTTCCCAAATAAGCTTTACCCACCATAAAAACCCAATTCACATACCTAGACAATGTATGAGAAGCATATTTCTTAAGTTAATGTGATTCTTGATTTAGGGGTCATGCTAGATTCCTCATTAACATTTATTCCTCATCTTAACTATATAATAGCAAAGAGTATGAAAATGTTAGGTTTCATCATAAGAAATACAAAAATTTCAAAACATAAATGCCTTAAAAATTCTATATTGCTCATTGGATAGAAGTCATTTAGAATTTGCTGCGACCATTTAGTGTCCCAGATATAAATCACACATCATGAGATTGGAAAGAGTTCAGCATAAATTTCTGTGACTAATTGCTAAGAAGTTACAAATTCCCATGGAACAAATCAATTATAATCAAATTATGAACCTCCTTCGCATGACCTCCCTAAAAATTAGGAGGGAAGGAACTGACTAATTTAATAAAATTTATCAGATCAGGATTAGACTGTCCAGAGTTACTCTCTCAAACAGATTTTTATTGTCCTCCGTACAATACAAGACACGTTCAAGTTTTTTTCCTAAATTCTGTAGAACTAATTATGTAGCAAATTCACCCTTGGTGAGACTGATGAGCATTGGTAATAAATACCATTCTATAGATTTGTTTTGTTCTTCATTGCAGGATGTGAAATGTACAATTAGGTAACCCAATTTTGTAAATTTGTGATCTAATAATTAATTGCCTCTTTCTATATGATACACTTTACTTTATAATACACATGTATAACTGGTTCAACATCATTCCCTAGGTTAGTTAACTTGTATTTGTATGATTTTATTCCACTTTTGTCATATATTTCATTTTTTGTAACAAATGAAGTAAAAATTCTAAAATCTTTACCTTTTATAATGTATTCAATAATGTATATTTAAAAATTTCTGTAAAAATTAGTCCAAAGAACTATAACTTTCTGTAAATGAGCATGTATTGCTCGTATATATTTGGTTTTTAAAAAATTGTTACCATCTTGTTAGCAGTACTTAATTCTTTAATGGTTTAAGAGATCTCATTATCTTCTTCCTTGTTAATTGTTTAATGTTCATGGTTTTACGAAAGCTTTCAAAAATATCAATCATGATTTACTTTCATATCATTATATTAGAGTTAGAACTAAAATAGTAATTCAAGGAATCTCATATGATAGTATATAATATTTTGTGTTAGGTCAATGCCCACTAAAGCTTTTAATTAAGAGCTAAAAGGCAATGGTTTAGGAGATCATTGATAGAACTAAAAAAAAATGGATCCAATACAGACAATTCCCATTCCAATGACATGCCCAAAACTAAACATTTTGAATTTGACATGAGCATACGAACGATTGCTACAAACTAATACTTATTATGAAAGTCCAATTTAACTCAAACAAATGTAATTTTCATGTTCAGACACTGTCATTCTTCATGCCATTTCAAGTCCTCCTGAGCCATAGGCTCGTCAGGAGGTGCTTGAATGTAAATGACATGAATTATTTTGATATACAGATGATTAACATTACTGCAGATCTGTGTACTTGAGAAGATAATATATTAATAAAACTTTCAATAAGTTGAGTTCAAATCAAATGTTTATAATGCCTTGTCCTAAGAAAATTGAATAGATTCATGGCGAAATTAAATTGCAACTTTCTACTGAATATGTGGAAAGTTGCAATTTCCCCCTATATTAAGTAGAAAGTTGCAATTTCATTTCGCCATGAATCTTTCGTTATTCCACAAATCACACCTGAAACTTCATCACTTAAAATTAAATAGGATTTATGAGATTATTGGAAGCTGCAGCAGTAGACCTGAGGAGGTAACAACTATCCAAATTATGCATAATTATTAACAGAATTCTAAAAAACAAAATAATCATGAAGTATCATCAGTATAACCTTACTAGTAGTTTTGAAGAATTTATTTTATACATCTGGCAGGTTATATTAGCAAAGATTATTTTAAAATAATTTAGACTAGATTCTGACAGAATGTTACTGTTTATCCTTATGTGCTTCAGAATGTATATGGCATTTGGATAGTTTAAATTTTATTAATAATATTCCTTGGAGTATTCATTGTATATAATGATCTGGGTGAACATGAATTTCAGGATTTTTTAAATTTTCCTGTGGTGTAATCTGTTTTTGACCAACCTGCCAGTTAGTTAAAAATTGAATAGAAATAAAATTTTTTCCTTTGAAAAAGTTTTATTACTACAGTTTAGCAATGAAACATCAAGTACAACCCTTAGAAATAAAGAAATTTTTGAGATTCTATGACAATTATTGATATTATTTCTTGATGTGCTTATAATTACGTATTACTAATGATTACATATTTACTCCATTCATTGACATCTATAAATAGTAAACTAGTAATTATTGAATTAGAACTTTTCAATACCTTACCTGTTAAAAAGGGAATTTCTGAGAACCATGCAGTTGAAAAAATAATGTTGCTCACATTCATAACTTTTACTACATTTAAGGCAGGCTCTTTAAAAAGTATATCAAAGCAAATGAACATTCCAAAAGTTATTCCAAAATCTGTGTCAAATGTAGACAATGTAGCCTCCTTTGGTTTGTTTATAGATGGTTCTTTGAACAGGTTATATTTGTGATACCTGAAAAATTAATATAATGAGTTAAGAGTAATTTTTTCCACAAACTATGAATAAATCAGAGTATTATATATATATAGCATTCAAATTATAGTAAATTAGTAAAAGGGATAGGAACACATAAAAGGACGAACACACAATGTGGTTGAAAATATTTTATGGAAACCGAAAAATTCATATGAGAAAAAGTTTTGCCCTCAGCCGGGACTTGAACCCGGACTTTCCACTTCGTCACACATGAATTTGTTCACTTAATATAGCAGCTATCGCCATTTCGGCCTTACCTCTAAGAGGTGGCGTTGGGTAGCTGAGACACTGTAGAAGAACGTACAAACACAAGGGAAGATAGGAAAGGGACATTTTTAACAGGTTTACGATTTTTATAAAGTGGTACAGTGCGTTTCGTGGACGCTTAACCGAAGTAGGAAATTGAGTCCTTTAGGCCATATACTCATTCATACAGAAGTAATCGCCATATGGCGAAAATACAACATTCAACACAGAAAGACACATTATGAAGAGGTATTTCGGGGTCTGCTTGCCCCCTTCATAGGTCTGAGAGAACTTTTATATATATATATATATATATGTGTGTGTGTGTGTGTGTATATATATACACACAACAAATTATAGAAAATTTAGAAAGTAATAGAAAGAAATAAAAGGATGAACACTATATTGGTGAGTAAATATGAGAAAAAATATATCCGCCGAATCCGGGACTCGAACCACGGATCTCCTTCGAGTCCCGGATTCCGAGGATATTTTTTCTATTGAAAACGGCTTCCATCTTTCCTCACAAATTGTTTTTGCACTGCTTTCGTCCTTTTATTTGTTGCCTTTCCTTTTTAATTTCCTATCATTTGTTATATATTTTCGTTTCAAGGCGGTTAATATTATTGTGAATATATATAAATATATACATACATATGTGTAGTACTATTTTTGTTTATAGGGTGCTTCGAGGCCATGGTCATCTGGATAAACGGAACACCCATGCCCTGCGTTGAACTCGAACCCGCGACCTTTGGGTAAGCCGGCGAGCGTGCTACCCACCAGGCTAATGCGGTTGGCTATATATATATATGTATATATATTTATACCCAGAAAGAGAGAGTGAGTGAGAGGAAAAAATTGTTTCACTAAGGCACTACGTCTTTTTTTCGTGCCCCCGCTGCTGGGTAAACACAATAACGATGTTTGTCGAGAGCGGCGTGGCCCTCTCGGAAGTGTGGCCAAGGTGCTAATTACGCTGGCTTGTCTCCACCGGCTTGCTGGCTTGGATGGCTGGCTGGCCGTCCTCCTACCCACTGGCGTGGGAGGTTTGGGGGGTGTGTTTGTGGTTTGAAACGAATGAGTGAGTTG